>LUGF01013848.1:39935-61865 GCA_001625245.1 Calycopis cecrops
ATTATTTTTTTTTAGCTAAGTTACCAATCTACTTAACCGTTTTTATTGGTGCTTTGGATTATTCCAAACTCATCCGGTCCAATGACGATCTCAAAAACCACAGTATGTAATACTAAAAATTTAAGGGCTCTAGAATAGACCATTGTGGGACCCCTTTTCTATATTAGTTCCGTTGCTCCTTTTGTAATTTACCCCAACATTGTCCTATTATTTAAATATGATGACAACTAGTCGAGGGTCATGAGCCTTTTTAGCATAGTGGTGTACTTTGTTAATCGATGTTGGATGTTGTACATAGTCAAAAGCCTTGGATAAATCACAATATTTTCTAGAGCATCCTGTGTCTCTTTCCATAGACAGGAACTAAACAAGTTAACGCTAGATAGTCGTGGAGCGAATATTTAAAAAACCAAATTGTTTAATATTTATAATCATATAGGGATCGTGCAATAAATATAAAGGAAGCATTTGAGCTGAGTGTGGCGTGCCCCATGTTCATTTTAGGCATGAAGTACTAAAGACAGAACAACTATGCCATATTGAAATTTAATAATTTTGATACTAAATTTATATTTTAGTTTTTTAAAAATAAACATCAAACGAAAATATGCATTTTAAAAGTTCATATTTCAGCCACTAGTTGGCGTGACAGTCTTGAAACTCGTTCCCTACTCTGTAATTAATAAACATAGATTAACTTTACTCCAAGTATTAAACTAGTATCTGTCAAATTACATAGTTTATTAATAAGGAATTTGACAGATTCTAGTTTTATACTTAAAGTAAAGTTATTCGATGTTGACTAATAAGGCCTTATTGTGTTCGAGCCTCCTCCTCAGTGTTACCTGATTGACGGTGAATATAATTTGATGCAGCTCCTGTAACAGTCGCGCCCGGCGCGCCGCCAACGCCGCGTGGCTCAGCCGGGCCGCCTCGCGCAGGGATAAGCTCGCCGCGCGACTCTCCCCGTGCACGTCCGCGCACCGCGACAGCGAGTGGTAATGTTGCATCAGTTCCGACCCTGCGGGGAACGCTTCCATGGGGTAAACACAGTGATCTTACTACGAAGAGGTAGTGCCACGCTACGTGCATGCATGTAGCCGAACCTGTCGTATTTGTGAATTTCTGGTGAGCCATTGGATGAGATGAGGAAAATGGCGTAGTAACTATGCGGATGTCTATGGGCTTCAATAGGGTATTTGACAATTTTTTCATTTTTTTTTATTCCATACTTTATGACTTGTTAAACACGTTACATAAATATTTCCAGAAAATAAGCAGTATTAACAACAAAAAATAATGTTAAAGTTTGAGTTATTATACTCGCGCCTAAAACAGTGCAAACTGTCATGGCAGCGCAATATGATTAGATTGACGTGCAACGCAAGTAAATAAAGTGTCAAACACTAGGCAATTCGGCTAGTGTATACTTGCCGGTGACGTCATCTGAGTTTCAACCGATCACAAAACGTTTTTGACGTTGACAAATAATTGCTTCTTTATTTCGCAAATTTTACAATAAATATGCATTTTTTTTATATAAAATAGACTTGTATACGGTTTATTATTGTCTTATTTAATATGATGACTATAATTCGTAGTATATTTTTGATAGTGTCAAATAGCCTATTGTCGATAAATCAAAAGGCTCTGTATGATTATCCTTATACTCTTTAAAACTATCGGTCATTAGAAATGTCGATGAAAGTGAAAACTTAAAAACATCAAGTGACAATTGCCTGTATTTACTAGCACACACTTGTAGCATGTAGTTGTTGAATTAGCGTTGCATCACTATATGCTGTTACATGTTTGCTATTGCTGTTTTTGCTATTCTCTCCGCGAAAGGTTTCACTTCAAAAAGCCTTACCAACATCCTGGTTCTCTTCAAACAGCTTGGCGTGCCTCTCTTTCAGCCTCCGTATGTTCGCCAGCTTCGTGTCTCTCTCATCGGACAGTATGAGGCGCTTGAAGTGCAATATTTCCAACTGTCGCGTCATACGCACGTGCTCTGAACGCTGGAAGGGCGACGGCTTTGACTGGAAAGTGAAATGTTTCATGAACGAGATTGTAGATGGCGCTAAACGAAAAGATCAGATGGACGGAAAGTGAAGTCGTGTGTAGATGGCGCTAAACTTAATCTAAACTAGTGATGAGACTCGAGTAGGAATTTGCGACTTGAGTCACTCGAGTAAGATTGTTCCCTCACTCGAGTTATACTCGAGTAAAAAAGTCACTCGGGTGAAATGTCAACTACACTCGAATAAACTCGAGTAAACTTGGTCAACTTGGTGCGCCGAGTTCAATCGGTGACTCGAGTTCACTCGGTAACTCGAGTGCAAGTTCACTGGAGTAGGATTTTTTTTCACTCGAGTACGAGTTTGACAAACTGACTCGAGTGACTCGAGTAAAAACATGACTCGAGTCGCTTCACTAAACTAAACCCTCTCTAAGGCTCTCCTAGACGACTAATGAAATTGCTAATCTATTAAAAATATTGCAGTGTCCTGAATGTTTCGCAATATAATGCTTTAGAAAAAAAATCAATAATCAAAAAAAAACAAGTCGAATCGTTTTTTTTTATGGTATAGGAGGGCAAAAGAGCAGTCGGAGCCATTTTCATGACTACCGACGCCCATAAACATCCGCATAGAGGCTATACATATGCGCTGCCCTTCTTTCTGCTCCCACCTCCATGGGCCACCGGCTACTTACACACCGCACGAAACGCGCCAGCAGAGCTGTCACTTTACGCCGGTCTCGTGTAAGCGAGAGGTACCTCCCCGGTCGTGCCGGCCCAATTCGACTGCATGCAAGCATGCAGTGCGGCACTACCTCTTACCAAACTCTCGTTTGCTTTCTTATGCATTAAAAAATTAAGCCACAGGCGTTCTTCCAAGATCTAGTTCTTAAAATTCCATGTCTTGGAATTGGTCTTGACCTTATTGGTAAGAAAGTAAGTAGTATTTGTTTAGATGGCGCTAAACTTAAATCTAAACTATATTTAAGGCTTTCCTAGACGATCAAATAAATCGCGCAATTAAAATTAAACACGCTTCTTAAACTTACTTAATCTAATATATAAAATTATCGTGTCACGATGTGCGTGATTGAACTCCTCCGAAATGGCTGTACCGATTCTCATGAAATTTTGTGAGCATATCGAGTAGGTCTGATCCAAGCTGGCCAACATCTATTTTTCATCCCGATATTCCCACGGGATCGATAGTTACGCGGGTGAAACCGCGGGGTTCAGCTAGTGTTCTATACTAAACTGTCAATTATATTGTACAATATTGATTTTATTAACGTACGCAATAGAATTGATTGTTTTGCCCCAATGCTATAAAAATTCGTAAGTGAAGCCAAGGTTAATTTGGCACGACCAATAGTCATCTTTGTAGCACTGATGTTGAGAAAATATATTTGTTTCCTCTTTTCCCTCAGAAGTGCATAAAACTCAGAAGTCCATTGATATCTCGGGGCGTTGGGTAGATTTCCTATGTAGATACATAGCTTTTGATTATACAAGGTTGATACAAGCGAGAGGCATTAAATTAAACCGCATATTTAGTGTACCGTTTCCAGGCCACACCACAAAAATCAGATCAATCGAAGCAATAGTTAGCCACAAGAATGTTTTAAAGATTTTTTCATTTCGTACACGCGGTATCGCATCTGATCGCCGACTATGGCCGGCCGGGGTCATTCACCCCGTGATCGCTGTAGCCGCCCGGTACAAAGAGTGATATCAATTTTCCGCTATTTAACTTGTTTGAAAAAATTATTTTCGTATACTTGTCGTAATCTTTTTTGATAGTTTCGGATTAACTGTAGGCATTTATAGTATAGTAAGTAACTGAAAATCAGTGCATCTAGCTTATGCTGGATCATATGCACTGAGTTACATACCCATTTGCGTTGCTACAGCACATAAATACACAATATGAATACGCATTGTGTTGAGACACTATTTTTTATGTATTATCAATTTCTCTTTAAAAAAAATTGTCATGTTATTGAGCTGTATGGTTATTTTTTTTTTTTATGTTATAGGGGGGCAAACGAGCAGTTGTAGCCATTTCATGACTACCGACGCCCATAGACATCTGCATAGAGACTATACAGATGCGCTGCCCCCCTTTCTCCTCCCACCTCCATGGGCCATGGGTTGCAAATAAAGTTTTATCTATCTATCTATATGTGGTTTCATTTAATGCCTCTCGCTCTCGCTCAACTCTGTATACTACTGCTGTGTCGGTAGTTACCAAAAGGCTTCGTGCTCCCTTACACAATAAAAATGTAAGCCATAAGTTTCTTTCCAAGATAGTTATTAAAGTTATGTCTTACCTTAAACGAAAGGAGATCATTTAGTTTTAGGGTCAACCGTGGCCCAAGTGAAACGGGGGGCTTCTCTTCTCTAATCCTCCCATTTTTAGCACTCAGGTCGGATTCAGAAGTGGATTTATTACATTCACTATCGGGCGAAAAGAGATTTCTTTGCGACGTACTCCTACTTTTGGGCCTCAATTCAGCATCTTGCATACTTTCCGTTATTGCCGACTTCTTGTATATCTTCTCCTTAATTTCCTGCACAGCCTCTTGTTTCTTCTTAATCGCGTATTGGAGCAAATGCAAGTTTCTTAACTTTGTCGCGTTGTAACTGGGTCTGATTTCGGACTTTAGGAAATTTAAGGCGATATATCGATATTTGGGTGCGTCCGATTCGTTTCTAAGATCATAATTCTCCGCTGTTTCACTCAAATCGATTCTGTTCTCTTCTTCGGACTTTGCATCGCTATCCTCACTAGTAAACTCTTTTACGTCCATACTATTAGGCGAATGTTCGAATATATGATTTGGATCGGGCGTACTCCTTTCACTTTTAGCGTCTCTATGATTCAGCGATACATTGATGGTCGATTGAGATTTTATCGTTGGAAAATTCTGTTTGAACCCTCTCTCAACCGGACTTTGACTCTTCGAGTATTCTTTATCGCGTTTATAGAATTTCCCGGGAGAAGCCGACCTGGACTGCTTGCATTTCTTGGCTTCCACGTGAAAACTGAAACAGTTCACTGTCTGGCCAGAGGAGCCCGAAGACACCGATCCCTGGTCTTCGGGTTTACGTTCTTCGCCATTCTCTGGCGGCATTATGTCCAGTTTCAAACTTTTATACGAGCAGAAATAGCCACCGTGCATTTGAAACACTAGCGTGTTGCTTTTGAAGCAATCCGAATTAAAATTTAAGGCCAAATTTGCTCCCAAATATCTGAGACCGCTGAAGTAAACGCCCCACGTCTCTATGACCGTGTCTTGGACAGTATTCGTTTCTTCGTCGTCCTTCGATTGCGGCGGATGGGTGTGACTCCATATTCTTATAACTACGTTTGTGGAAGACATGCGTTGTGTAATTTCTGCAATGAGAACAAATAATATTACTAGTCACCAAGGAGAGAAATTGCGATAGAGGCACAGAATTGCGGCATCACCTACGTTTAGGTGTTTGTTCTAAGAGGTTCCACTTCTGGACTACAGCTGAACTTGTCGGTGCAGTTTAAGTGTACACTGTCGCATTAAGTGCGGTTCGGGAGAGTGCATCACACATTACAGGAGCATTTAAAGACGAAGGAAGCAGGGCAAGAAATGTATTCGTTTCGTTTGCCTCTTGCATGTGGATTAAAAAGAAAGGCTTCTGCATAACCTGTCTAATGACTTCACCCCCCTGACGGTTGAAAGGACTCGCGAAACGTAACCTAAACTAAGAGCTAGTCTGGTCTTTACGACATACTTGTTACTTGTGTCCTGGGTATTTCTGCAACTCGACGCTATTGCGCCTTTTTTGCGTGTGGGTGGGCCTTTTCATCTTTCTTCACTTTCACATGTCATTTCCAGTTTAGCTCCTTCAGGAAGGCCACCAGAAGTCTTCTAGAGGTCTCTACGATATAATCTCTATTCTTTTGCATGTGTCCTTTATTAAAGGCAATTTAATTTAATTGTGTTAGCCACTAAATCGCCGATTGACAGGTTTTAAGTAGATTACTCTATTTATCGCAGCTTTAAATGATTAATTGTACGAGTCCAAACGTACTTAAGTAGTTAAGCTCATTAGTTTACTCGAGATGGACGTTTTTTATAGTACAAGAGGCAATCTAGCAGTCGGAGCTAATTTCATGACTACGGATACCATAGAGATATCCGCATATGCGTTGCCCTTCTTCCTCTTCCTCAAGGGCGCCACGGACTACTTACACACCGCATGAAACGCACAGCTTTCACGTCAGCGTCACTTCACGCAGGTATCGTGTAAGCGTGATGTACCTCCCCGGTCGTGCCTCCGAATTAAGCTGCAGTGCAGCGTCCCACACACCTTATTAATCTAAAGAATTTTGGCACGTAGTTTTGTCTGTTTATTTATGAATAAAATTCCCAAGTTTCCAGAATAATCTTAATCTCTAGAAAAGAACAATAACGTTTTAACTAATAAGTATTTTATGTTGAGGACAAATCTGTTTACAAACAATATAATTTTGAACTCCGCCCTCAGAGTGATAAAGTTACATTTCCTTTGAAATTATAATGCTAAGGCCACGCTAGCGATTAACGCATAATGTCGGACGCGCATACCACTGAGAACCGCCCTCCTACCTTAAAGTGACTCTGCGAGAATTGAGGTGAACAGACGGATTACCTGTGAAGTGCTTCATCTCGCTTGCAAACTGATCATGACAGATGTATAGACTGATGAACAACCAAGTGATCCTAAAAAGGTGAATCACGATTCACTACCACCAAATGGCACTCCAAGCGGCACTCATCGCGTTTCGTGCGGTGTGTAAGTAGCCGGTGGCCCATGGAGGTGGGAGGAGAAAGGGGGGCAGCGCATATGTATATTCTCTATGCAGATGTCTATGGACGTCGGTAGTCATGAAAATGGCTACAACTACTCGTTTGCCCCCCTATGCCATAAAAAAAAAAGTAACGTCATCAGGGTAGAAAGATATAAAAATTAAATGTACACTTTATAGGAACCAAGCACACAAAATAAAAGCAGCACTTAAAGCAGCTACTATAAAACATTATCATCATTAAAAGATTCAAAACTTTCACTACATACAGCATTCGCGAGAGTGTGTCCCAGGCATTAAACTATTAAATAGTAAATTGTGTCACTGTTATGACTCACAAGTGTAGTAGTCTGTCTGAAACAGGGTCATAACACAGTTCTATAACCCATTTATTGTGTTAACCCATTTGGACAGTTTCATCGTCTATTTGATTTACTTTTTTAATATCTGAAAAAATATAGATTTTTTTATTGTAAAAGCAGTAAAGGGTTGGTGCCTTTTCTTGACAGTAATAACAGGTAAACGTTAGGAATTCCTTTTGCTCACCTCCATCTGTAAACCAGTCTGCCGTACATGGATCGATCTCCTTCCACTTGGGGTGGGGAGAGAAGATCCTCTCGATAGGGTAGAATGACACACTATGTTTATGCGTGAGTCAGAGGAACTGCCGTACCTGGAGCGATCTCTTTCCACTTGGGGTGCGGAGTAAAACCTCTCGTGCGAGCGAGAATCATTATATTTACGCGAGAGCGAGAGGAACAGCACTAGAGGGACTATCTGTAAACTGTCGTACCTGTAGCGATCTCCTCCCACTTGAGGTGCGGAGAAAACCTCCTCTCGTGCGAGCGAGAATCATTAGGGTCAATTCACGGAGCGCAGTTTATGTGTCATATGAATTTCAACTTTATAATAATTACAATAATACTTATTATCGCATGAGAAACTCGAACGAGACGCGCGGATTCCCGCGAAGTCGCTGGAATGCTCTAGCATTCGCTGGAATCCGCGCGGAAGTCGCGAGAATTCGATAATAAGTACTACAGTAATGAAAATAAAGTTTAAATTTATATGACACTGAAAATGCGCTCCGCTTCGCTGCCCTTCGCCGCGCTTTTGGTGTGAATTGAGCCTTATAGTTACGCGCGAACGAGAGGGACAGCTATATCTGTAAACAAGTCTGCCGTACCTGGATCGATCTCCTTCCACTTGGGGTGGGGAGAGAAGATCCTCTCGCTGGTGTAGAAGGGTGCGGACATGGGCGTGTGATGCAGCGTCACGTAGTAGCCGCACTGCGCGCCCGGCTCCGGTGGGCGGATGTTGTAACCGACTATCTGGAAATTACAGTTCACTGTTAGTATTCGAAGCTTCTCTTTTTTATCACGGAATATAATAACTCTGTATGACTACATGGATCTAATGGTAATTAGATAAGGTATTAGTAATTTGGTAAGAGTAGTGCCACACTGCATGCTTGCATGCAGTCGAATTGGGCCGGCACGACCGGGGAGGTACCTCTCGCTTACACGAAACTGGCGTAAAGTGACAGCTGTGTCGCGTTTCGTGCGGTGCGTAAGAAGCCGGTGGCCCATAGACGTGGGAGGAGAAAGGAGGGCAGCGCATCTGTATAGCCTCTATGCGGATGTTTGTGGGAGTCGGTAGCCATAAAAATGGCTCCGGCTGCTCGTTTTCCCTCCTATATCATAAAAAAAAATGGTAGGCATGTCAACCGCGAGGTTTTTTTTTTTATGGTATAGGAGGGCAAACGAGCAGTTGTAGCCATTTTCATGACCACCGATGCCCATAGACATCTGCATAGACTACAGATGCGCTGCCCCCTTTCTCCACCCACCTCCGTGGACCACCGGCTACTTACACACCGCCCAAAACGCGACAGCACAGCTGTCACTTCACGCTGGTCTCGTGTAAGCGAGAGGTACCTCCCCGGTCGTGCCGGCCCAATTCGGCTGCATGCAAGCATGTAGCGTGGCACTACCTCTTACTAAGGTCTCACCAAACGGACCAAAGTGTTGTTGGAGTTTTTCAATTTCTAATAACCGTCTCGGAGTGCACTTAAGTCGGTCGTGCGCCTGATTTCTCTCCGGTCGTGTCGTACTGCCGTCCCATCGGAATATGAGAATGAGGGAACAGAGAGTGCACTTGTGTCTGCGCGCACACTTGTGCACTATATGTCCTGCGCAGATGGCTCGTCTATATTAGACTACCGCTGTAGCCGAAATCGGCTAGAACCTTATTATGACTACATGACGTTTAGCCCCATATCTGACTAGGATCACCAGAAAAGCAAGCCGCTTATGTGTCAAATCCTTTTACATATCGTGGGCGCGCGTGCAGGACATTCTTCCTGTAATTTTTTTTTTGCATGTATAAGGTCCTGCACTGACGTCGACAATAATAAGGTACCTGGACCCTAGCTATTTTCAGTCAAATTGAATCAGCACGATCGGGAAGGTAACTATCGTTCACACGACACCTAGTCCAGTCCACCAAGTAGCCGCCGTTTTCTATTTTTTTAGTATAGGGGCATTCAGAATATTTTGAGGACTACCAACGCCCATGGACATCCGCATAGTGGTTACAAACGTGCATGTTTCAGCCTCCTCCTTTCCATGGGCCACCGGAAACACGCGTCCTACGCACAGCCAATATCGTTTGGGCTAGAGGTACCTCCCCGGCCGGCTCAGTGCAGCATGATACAGCTGTGCTGCAGTGCCAGCTCTATTCAATAAAAAATATAAAACATCTTGTTGTAAACACACTGAGTCATGGAATTTGTAAGTCAAAGTCATGGAAGCCTCGACCTTGACAACTTCTGTGATAAAAAATTCAATACAAATAAAAATCTTTTCATTTATACCGCTTTATGTTAAGCATGAATGTGTCTTTTTTGTTGTGTTCAAATAAATGTTTTCTTTCTTTCTTTCTAAACATCTCCAGGCTTAGACTGCTTGTTTGGATGATGCGTTAGTCACTGACCAAATATTATGACAGCTTATTTTCTCCCCTATTCAATGCAATGATATATGTTAATTATTATTCAGTATTGTATTTAAGAAATAATAATAATAATAAAGCTTTCATTAAATTAAATTCAATTACAATATTTTTTTCGTTTACATTTCCTTACGTTTACATTTTTATATTTATTTATTTAATTCAACTTTACAATTCTTTGTACTAACAGCAAAAACCAAGATATACAGATGAAAATTTTACATTACAAGCAATAATGAGGTACAATAATATTAGTATATACAGTCATAATTTAAAATGTCCTATCGTAGGACATCACACTGACGAACTAAACGTAACACTATGACAATTTCAATATCAGCCAATGTAAGAACCGCCTAGGGCAGTGAAAGCCTCCTCAATGCATTTCCATTTTTTCCAATCTGCGGCTAGTCTGCTCCATATTATGCCAACAATCTTTATCAGGTCATCACTACATCGTTTGTTTGGTCTTCCGCATTTTCGCTTCTTTGGATTTAGATTAATTTATAGACTAGTAGCAATGCTGATGCACCTATATCTTTAGTTGTGCTTCCGTGAACAACAAAGCAATGCTTATCATATTGGCTTTTTTTACTTGGGCAAATTACCATAAGATACCAAACACACCCAGCATGGGGCCAATGACATCTCCTGGTAGGTTTTTCTAGTTCCTGAGAACCCTGGTGTTCAGAAAATGTTTGTAAGGTAAAGTTGAGAGGGAGTTGTTATTTCTCTTAAATTTCATTGTGTCCTTTCAGTTCAATACTCATGTTCTTTGTCAAAATGTAAAATAATTCTCATCATAGACATATTAAATTTATCATGATTTTGAATGTTTTGATCAGATATCTTCTTTCACATTGTTTTTTTATGACAGATAGATATTAATTAGATATTAACGCTATGGCCCCCAACGTTAAACAATAAAAAATATCCTCAGGTCCTACCCAAGGCCAGTGGCAGTAAGTAAATGCACTTGCCAACAAAATCAAAATAACAAATTATCTTTTAAAACAACTAATATGACATTGCGTTTCTGATTATTATACAACTCTCTTATCTCAGGTAATATGTAGATAATGTTTTTATTCTTATAATAATATCTTATAATAAATATTGTTTCAAGATTATTGATTACATAAGTAGAGCTGTTGGATACAAGCTTGTGACCATGACCTGTGGTCCTCTGTGGGAGAGGTGTACGTCCAGCCGTTGATGCTTACTGGCTGATCATGAAATGATTAGGTCAATATATTATATTATATTGCTGTAACACAATATTATGTTATTAAATACTAGTATAGTGTGTACATACATTTCCATTCCTGCCGCTTTTGGCTTAGAGGGGCATCAAGAATTTGGAAGTTGGATGAAGAGAGGTTAAAACAATTTCTTTTTTTATATATTTATCTAATACTGACTGTCAGCGGCAATATCTTTGGTATTAATTCAACAATTTTTTTACGTTTTTGCAATGTTTGACAGTCTGTTTTTATTTTTAAATCATATTTTGGCTGTATGTGAACCGCAAATCATCTTGCATTTAGTGCCATAATGCAGGAATCTTAAATACAATATTCAGTTTGTTGATAACAATGGGCTATTTTCCAGTATTAAAAAAAACTTATTAAATGTAATCTTTAATTAATATGATTTTTAAAGACATTAATGTAGTGAAATAATTTGTAAATAATCTACTGTTAGTACCAGTTAATTACTTTAAAATGTAACTTTTTTTTCTGTATTCTGTAATATGCACAATAAAGTATATTTCATTCATTCATTCATTCAATTTGACAAATGGCTAGTACAGCCATTTGTCAAATTTCTAGCTCAGCATGGATTTGTCAACTGACAAAAGCAACAAAAAAGGCAGTAATTTTCGGAAGGCTGAAAAAGCTAATACGTCCCAAGACGCTATTTTGCTTAGAAATTGAAAAATCCCAACAATTCTTTTTGGTCCGACCCAATAACTCTGATCAACGTCCAATTCAATACTTCTGTGTCTATGGTTGAACATGTTTATCACAAGACCCCAAGGCTCTTTTCTATTTAAATTATAAAGAGGTAAACTTTCTATCCTTGTTTATTAATAAGGGTGAAATTTCGTAAATGCTAATCTGCTTATGACAATTGTTGTGTGTACTCTAAAAGAGAAAGCTACACTATTTAGAAGTAACAAAGGCTTTATTTTAATATTATTGAACAAATTTAAATTTGATAACCCAATGTAAAAGCACAGTGTCGCTACATAGTATAAAACAATGTCGCTTTCCGTTGTCTGTGAGATATGCTTAGATCTTTAAAATTATGCAAGATTTTGATGGAGTTTTTTTTAATAGATGATATAGTGATTCAAGAGGAAGGCTTATATGTATAATAACTCCATTTTTGAAGTCCTAAATCCACATGGGTGAAGCTGCGGGCAGAAGCTAGTACACTATAAATAAAAAAAAATAATGTAATTTAATATGTCTGCAACTTTTTATTCTATTGAGAAAATTAACAGCGTAACAATGAGTACATATATTATTACACTCATGTACAGTGAAAGTGGACTTCTCATTGAGGTATGAATGTATTTCAAACATATAAACTACTTAAAATTGGGATCAATTATTGTGTCTACTAAATTTAAAAAATATGAATAAATTTCAACCTGACACACTTAGATAACAGGTTTTTGTTATGTTTGGTTTGTTTTTTGTTGTTTGCTTTAAAAGTAAAGGTAACTGTGGGATAGAAACATTAATTATAGCCTAAAAACTCACTTATTACAATATAAATTAGTAATAGTGAGATGTATTTTATATAACATATTTGTAAAACATATGAATGTTTATTAATATGAATCATATGTAAAAAAATACATAGAGCCATTGCACAAAACGTACGTTGGTCGTACCAAGTCATTAGTATCACTGGTTAATATGATGAATAATGTATGTAACTGCTATACGCCTCTTAGTTGGAAGATAAAGATATTCTGATTAATGCCTAAAGCCTATCCAGACGTTTTTCGTCAATTTAAAATGACCAATTATTACATTTTGACATTGGTACGAATTTAAAACTATGTTTACCTGAATAAGACTGCGAAGTCGAAGCTGTTGTGTTGTTAAAGGTGTCCACTCTCTACATCTTGGTCTTCCAAACATTATAAGTATATTTTCGGGACACTACTAAATGGAAACAAATAATTTTCACTACACAATTTTCACTAAAGGTACATTTTACACACTCTTCAGAATAATAAGCCTATTAATTTCTTAAGGTTGATGAAGTTAGAAATTTCACTCATCATGATAAATAAATGCATTGTTCAGCTGATTAACGCAATTGAGCATTGTCAAATCAAAATTTTATGAAATTCCAGATAAAATCCTACCGAAATCGCAATTGTAAATAATTGTGTCAATAAATGGAACTAATTTTATTACAGGTGATAGAAATATTGACTTTATCGGAAAATAAATAAGGTTCAAATTTAAGTTAGGATTTTCTTTTTTTATTGACGATTCCAGCGCTACTGTCACATTGACAGTGCGATTCATACTTTGACGGTTTATCTGACGTTTTCTTTTTTATTCGTGTGGTAAGAACTAAATTCATCATAATATTTGCCCCATGACGTAAGCTATCTCAGAAACGTAGCTTTAATTGGAACACAGTGGCTCTCCGGGACTTAGAGCATTTATCCTATTTGTTAATTGTTATATGCTCTATGCTCCGGGAGTGAAAACCATGCATGCGTGATAGAAATTTCATAGAGGAAACAATGTTGTGCGAGACAAAACAGATATTATGGGTAGCTTTTTTATTTTAGTAGCAGACCTTATTAATTACTATAATTATATAATTGCATTGTAAAATTATTTATTAGTGAAAAGAAGAGAGGAAAATCATTTTTCCTAACTGTTATAAAATACCTGAAACCATAATATTTATTTAAAATTTCATTTAAATAGTGTTATATTTAATTTCTATTTTTCTATTTTTGGCAATATATAATGGTTACGGTTGTTGTTTGTTACTACTTATTACATAGAAAAAAATAGGAACACTGAGAGATAGGCGATAAAGGAAAGTATCACAATATACAATCACAAATAGTTAGGTATTATTATTTTGCATACAACCATACATTTTTACATTACGTATTTATTTTAAACATATTTTAAAATTTAATTTAAGAATAATCTTAATCTGAATTGATGAATTTTTTTTTTGTTTTCGCAAGGGAATGCATTTACGCACGATACCCGGGAGCCTGGGTGGCTCTGAAACCGGGCCTGTGTCGGGCTCGGCGTTTGGTACGTCCCTACCGACTAAACCCCTGCCTTCAGCCGCTATGATTGGAGGGCCCCGGATCTACAAGCAACAGGGCGCAGAATTGATGAATTGATTTATCGTTAAATCGGAGACGGTTTAAAGTCTCCTGAATTTAAAAATTCTGCGGCCAACTTTTTGCAGCAATTTTCATTGAGCAACCTCAGACGAAATAAAAAGTAATGACATACATAACTCTGCGAACCTTGAAGTATAGTACTCCAAGTTGCAAACAATATAGTGAAGCATGCAATACTACACTCAGCCCTGTATTTGAAAAATATATCAGCCAACTGTTGGTTTATAAGTTCATTCCGGCGGATTAGTATCAATATTCCCGCTTAAATGTCGATACGTATTACGCGCATAGATACGCGCGTAATAAACAAATAACAGCGATAAAATGACGGCATGTGCAATTAAACTGTGCCGGAATTATAAAGGAAGGGTAAAAATAACAAACACATCACCTATCATCGATACCTAAATAGCAAAGAAACTGCATATTTTATTTAATTATTTGTTTTTTAGTTACCAAATTACGACATACTTTATCAGTGTTACCAGTTTCTTTTTTTGTTCTCCCATTTTTATAGGTAACTATATTGGTTGGTTTATGTATATTTATTACATTTATTTAATTTTATTGAGGTATTTTATTAAAAAAGATGGAGATTTTCAATTAGTCAGTATTTTTGAATTCGAATATTCTATACGCGCGCTTGACATGGAGAGTAAGGTGGCGAGAGCGTTACAAAAAAGCACACATCAGGCGAGGCCAATGGAAGTTGTCATTCAAATTCTCCCCCTTGGGTCACCGGCAAATTACACACCGCACGAAATGCAGTTGCAGTTGCAAACAGCACAGTTATCATTTTACATATACTGTATCGTGTAAGCGAGAGGTACATCTCCGGTTCTGCCGGCCCAATGCGGCTGCATGGCACTGCCTCTTATTGCAGATGTTTATTTGTAATTAAAAAAACAAACTGTCTAAAATGTTAAATAAATGTTTTAATACTAATTTAACAAATCTTATTCATTGAATACAATATTCACACTCATTATTTTATTTATTTAAGAAAGTAACTACTTAATAAAATATACTAAAACTTATTACAATCGCCTAAAATTATCATATTAAATATTCTATTTTTTAATGCGATTTATGGGAGATTTTTATATAGCTGGTATTGTTATTCACGCACACAGAGACATATATGCACAGTGTAAAACAAATCGTGCACGCACACTTGCATATAATAGTTGAGTTCTTTTTTGGATTGTAAGACGACGCTCCATCTAGAAATTATATAATCAAAGACCCAGGCGTAGGTAGACAAAGAATTTGCATTCTTGTCTACGCCTGGGTCAAGAATACAAATTCTCTGTCTACGCACCCAGGTGATTAGTTGTGACAGTTCATCAATGGAGCATGTTACTAGGTACGCCAAAGTTGTCCCAGTAAGGCCCGTAAGTAAATAAATATACTACTTTTTGTTTCATTAAAAAATTCCTAGTAGTTTTTATTTCACAGGCATTCAAACTTTCGAAAAATATTGAGTTCCGCTAACGGTCACGGACCGCCTGTGATGTCACACCACAACGCGCTCAGGGCGTTCGCAGTCGCGCGTCCATAATACTTACTTCTTACGATGATATCTCAAAAACTATTCATCTGATTGTTATAGTGTAAAGGGCAATTTTAATTTGCATTAAATGCCTAAGCTAACTAACATATTCATTTGGATAAGGATTAATACTGAACTAAAGAAAATTGCTTTGAAAATAACGTAATGTTTTAATTAAAAATTTGAGCATAAAAGTGACTATTGTAAGTACCTAAACAATAAGAGATAGAGATATGTTATCTTGAGTTTTTTTGTAGCATTTTTACAGATTTTGAATTCGCTAGTACATTAGTCAACTATATCTTTGCTAGTTTACGCGGCGTTTGCGTCGAAAGCTCCCAGTTGGCGAGATTTTTGGCGACCTATTCAACATTTAACGCCGTATTTCTGCAAATTTACATAAAAGCATAGTCATTTATATGCCTAAACGTTCCTCAAAAATTACTCCTTCTATTGTTAAAAACCTTATAAAAAACCGTTGAGTAGTTTTTTGAGTTTATCGCGTTCAAACAGACAGAAAGACGCAGCCGGGCGACTTATTTTTATACTAATATGTAAATGACAACTTTTTATAAACGTCTTTTATTATAAATGTTTTCAGCTTCCTGCATTTTCGAAGCTGTTATACATCCGTAGAGTATCTCTTAATCCGATTGAGCTGTTGTACCCTCGTTTATTTGAAGACATCTTGATTCCGTCATTTCGTTCTTACAAACTGTTATTACACTTTCAATATAGTATGTTTACAGCTGCCTCTACTGGCGGCACAATATTCGTAAGCTATGTTCAGAACTTCTTGCTCTTTCATTGCATACCAATCGGCAATGATACTCTATAGCACCTCACGGGGTGTGGTGAACACGAGAATGTGAACAGTGATCCTGCACTTTACCATACATACATCACCTACTCTTTTTATTTAATACAAATCTTGGATATTATATTTTGTAAGAGGTGTGACACGCTGCACGCATGCATGTAGCCGAATGGAGAATGTTACTAGGTATGCCAAATCGCTTGAAAATTTGTCCCAATAAGGCCCTTATGTAAATAAATATACTACTTTTTGTTTCATTTTGATGTTTTTGTTGTTTTGAGTTTATAGACACTTAAAGCACATGAGTATTTTCTTTGTGCCGATAGCTCTTTCTACATGTATCCGTAAAGCTGCAATTTTTTTTGTCTCTAAAACTTCTTTCTTGGTCGGTTTTAATTTAGTGCTCACGCTAGGAGGTCTGATTAGAGTATGTCCATTTTGTTGTAGCAAATGCGCAATATTTTTAAATCGCCTGTCTGCTAATACTGCTGATCCTTCAGGTAAAGTTTGCGAAATACCACAATCTTCAAACATTAATGCATCTGTCGCTCTACCGCCATAGCCTGGTGAACTAAAATTTATTAACCCATCGGGTGTTATGGATATTAAATATTTTATTGTGTTACAGTTTTTGTAATCCGACCACGTAAGAGCTTGCTTTACTGCATCAACGGGCTTTTCAATTTGGATCTCAAAACATTCAATAATGCTTTGAACCTTAATGTATTTTTTCCTAAATGGAATAGGTAGATTCATCTGGACATCGGATGAAGGTGGAAAGTACACAAGTGACTTTAGTGCAGAAGCTATAGCCGGAACAGTAACCCTTATATGATTTCAGTTACAGAACTAGCCGACAAACCAAAATCTAAGGCCAGAATAGTACCTATTAGGTTGATACAAACGTATACGAATTGATAGTTGTATTAGTACATTTCGGCACAATATAAGATTTTCTACCCTTGGGATTGGACATTTTAAAAGTAGCTAAGTACAGTCACGAGCAATAGTATGTATACACTTTAGTACCTTGTCATAATTTGTTATTTTTGAAATTCTATATTATTGCTTTGACTTGGCAAAGAAAGTTATTGTGACAGGGTGCTAAATTGTATACATATTATTACTCGTGACTGTACCTACCTACTACCAAAGCGTAAAACCCCACGGGCGCGCGACCGCGAGCGGACTGAGGCAGACTGAGGTGTATTGGTACAACGAATGAAGTCATGGGCAGCCCGCGTCGCGCGATACAATAGCTCAATCGGATTAAAATTCGTGATTTGAGATACTCTATGGATGTATAACAGCTTCGAAAATGCAGGAAGCTGAAAAAAATTATAATAAAAGACGTTTATTAAAAGTAATTTTATACGTATTATAAAAATAAGTCGCCCGGCTGCGTCTTTCTGTTTGTTTGAACGCGATAAACTCAAAAACTACTAAACAGATTTTTATACGGTTTTCAACAGTAGAAGGAGTAATTTTTGAGGAACGTTTAAGCATATAAATTACAATGCTTTTATGTAAATTAGCAGAAATACGGCGTTAAATGTTGAAGAGGTCGCCAAAAATCTCGCCAACTGGGAGCTTTCCACGCAAACGCCGCGTAAACTAGCAAAGATATATTTGAGTAATGTACTAGCGAATTCAAAATCTATAAAAATGCTACAAAAAAGTTCTACATAACATATCTCTATCTCTTATAGTTTACTTACAATAGCCACTTTTGTGCTCAAAATTTTAATTAAAACATCACGTTATTTTCAAAGCAATTTTATTTAGTTCAGTATTAATCCTTATCCAAATAAATATGTTAGTTAGCGTGGGCATTTAATGAAAATTAAAATTGCCCTTAACACAATATCAATCAGATGAATAGTTTTTGAGATATCATCGTAAGAAGTAAATATTATGGACGCGCGACTGCGAGCGCCCTGAGCGCGTTGTGGTGTGACGTCACATCGTCACAGGCAGCCCACGTCGCGCGTTACAACTTGTTTTACTTATAAATCGGAAACTAATTGAGAGATATCGAAATATTTTTTTCACTAGTATTTTTTATTTTTAACAAAGAATATGGAGAGCTATTTATTAAAAATAGGTAATATTCTCCATTGCATATGACATCCCAATAAAGAATTGCTTATTACATGAAAATGCCGAATTGTGTAGTGAAAGGTTGCAAAAATCGTTCCTCAAGGAATAAAAAGCAAGATGGGCTCACATTTCGTATGTAAATAAACATAAAAATTCATATATTAATAAATCAATTTCAACAATTGACATGACAGTTTGGAACACAAAACCTGCAGACAACATTTGTGTCACTAGTAAGCGTCAAAATAGTCCCCGTTTATGGGGTTAATCATTAATGTAAGGAAACGTAATGTAATGTAATCACTAATCACTTCCATTTACTTATTTCTATTTTTACTTTTAATATTCACCCAATTAATGTGTAGCTACCTAGGTACCTATATATATAATATAGAATCACTTTAAAACTAATTATGCTAAATATCTACGCGCCAAATTCCTGCTTATATACCGCCTGAAGATATACTTACTAGCAAGTGAAGACTCCATCCAGCCGGAATATATTACCAGAACCATACCACCTAAATACCACTTTCACTTTAACACCAAGAAGATTACCAAGCAGATTACCACAAGTCATAACGTTTGTGTTCGAATGAAACATGAATCACATAGTTCTGAAAAGAACTGTTTCAGCGATATAAATTGTTCGTACGAAACACGAAAAGCTTAGTTCCGAAAGGAACTGTTATAACGACGCGACGTCATAAAACAAGAAGCGGTCCTGAAAAGAACCTATAATATACGTAGAACATCTTCTATCTTCATTCTGGAACATGGAACATCTTCTATCTTCATTCTGGAACATGGAACATGTGACGTTGTCATTCAACACACGATCGTGGGCAACGACTGCGCAACGGGTAGAGACGTCAACGGTCGCAGACAGCTGGCACGCGAATAAACGAGATGGCGCTACTAGCCTTCTCTCACACCCTGTAGGGGGTATGGGGCTTCACGTTCGGGGCCGCTTGGCTCCCTTCGGACGGATCAGCCTCTGTACGCTCAAGGGCGTACCGGTCAGTTGGGTTGGTGCAGTCAGCTAATGGTAAATACTGGCTCAAAAAGATCGGGTACGCACCCGGGCGGTCAGCCCCTACCGGGTGAGATCACCGGTAGACCCGGTGTGGGCCCAGCAGATGGCGACCAGCGACCGAGGTGCGAAAAACTCCCATATAGGGGCGGCTACACGATTACGACGACATAGAAAAAGAAAATAGAAAAACGGACCGTGTGGGCGGCCCGTAAGGCAGAAGCATACACACATAGGATGTGAAAACTCAAAAGCATGCCTACAGATGTCGCCACGCTAAGTGGGGTGACTGAGTCGCCCGCATGAGTGTACGCTACTAACAAATTAGTAGCGAGGCGATGTCGGGCTAGGTGCAGGAAAAGAGAATCAGAAATGGAGCCAATGGTATGGAGATGAGCACCTCTTGCACGAGCAGTAGGATGCGTGGGATGCTCTCTTGCAGAGCGGACCACACAGAGCTATCGCGACTAATCGCGGAGAAATTATCCATGATGAATAAACGAAACATTTTTTTTTTTCAGTGGACCTCTTACAAGTCGGTAGTATGGTGAAACACTACCATTTGACTGTTCATCGGACTGAAAACGAAACACTACGCGTGAGTTGTATTAATACATTCACGCGGGGTCTGACCGGGGTACGTCTCCCCGCACCTCACGTGTTTCGAGCGCGTTTTCGATAAGAGTAATTAAGACTGTTTCTATCCTATTTTTATACATTAATTATGCATGTTTTTTCCTTTTTTGTCTTAGCAATATTTTTTGTACATAAGCAGGCCGCAGGCTTATTTGTATATAAAAATGTAACGGTAAACAAGCTTGTTTTACTACGTTTAACCCTCCCTCCAAAAACCTAATTTTTTTAAGGTTTCATGTCCGAAATAAAAATATTAGAGAGAAGTGGGTAGAAGTGATTCGAGTAACTGAACTGAGCAATCATGGAACCCAACAATCCGCAGCCTAATTTGTTCAACACATTTTGAAAGTGATAATTTTTACATCACGAAAAAGGACTTTGTCGTGTGGTAGGTATGAAACGGATTTCCAAACATGAGGTTCGAATGTTTCGATTATATTGTATTGAGCAATGTAGGGCAATGTAGATTTTTGCTGAAAAAACCCAAAATTTAAATTTTTATGCATTATTTCTCTCTCTCTCTCAATATGAATTAAAAACCGACCAAGTGCCAGTCGGACTTGCTTACCGAGGGTTCCGTACAAACGAAAGGTAAAAATAAGGCGATATTTTTTGCCAGAAATTAAAATATCTTGGTTTTTCATAGCATTTGTATGAACGACAAAATTGTATTTGCGTTTTTTGAAAATGTATTATTTTTCAAAAACTAATAATGATATCTCGCTCAAATCAATTTTTGTTGATAGTTTTCATTGACTATTACAGCATATATTAGCTTTTAAATTTCTCTCTCTTTTATTTTAAAAGTAAGAGAGGGGGACACCCATTTTTCCACTTTGGAAGCGTCTATCTTTCAAACAATTGATTTTAACGTAAAACGGTTACAGTAACCTTATTTTTTTTAAGACATATTATTTATACTCATACACCCTATAAAAGATATTTTTTAAGTCAGTTCTATGTATGAAGTGTCCCGCCCTTGTTTTTTAATTAATTTATTTTCATTCAAAATTCAAATAGCGGTTTACAGAATACATTAACTTACAAAGCTTTAACTACGAAATCCCAATAGTTTCGGAAAAAATGGCTGTGACTTACGGACGGACGGACGGCCGAACGGACGGACAGACAGACAGTCATGACTAATTTATAAGGGTTTCGTTTGTTTGCCATTTGGCTACGGAACCCTAATAAAAGTTCTTGGGTGAATCATGAAAAAAGACAAACATTTTTTCTGGAACATTTTTTTTGATTCGCCATAGATGGCGCTGCAATCGACAAAAAACGATTTTCTTTGATTTTGACAAAAATCAAAGTCAAGAACAAAAATAAAAACAAAAACAAAACTAAAACCATGAATAAAAACAAAAACAAAACAGAATTAGTTCAAAAGCAAAACAAAAACAAAAATAATCTCCGATAAAAAATCCGAATCTGCAAAAAAAATACGAGTTTCCATTTGAATTTTTAAATTTGCACCCCCTACCCCTAACAGGGGGTTGGGGGTGAGGGGTGTTTTTGGTA
>LUGF01013848.1:70438-82571 GCA_001625245.1 Calycopis cecrops
TTCCGCATTCTGCGGTACCCGCCTGGGGTATTGCCTGGGGTAAAGCGTTATCAACAGCACTTTCCATGATTCTCATTTTGCCAGGGTGAGAAACCTGAGTGTCCCTCGGGACTGCATTCCCTCCAGCCACTCATCCCATCACCGGGCACCACTAACTTGGAATTGGGTCTTCCGATTGCGGCAGAGCTAGGGGGAATAACCTCTCATCTCCGGGTCCACCACTCCGGTAGATCTGAAGATAGAGGGGCCAGTGTACTCCGTGGAAGTACGCTAGCACTTAAATCTATTAATAATTTTAAAATAAAGTATAGAAATTACTTACTCGTACAGCAACTAAACAATTAAGTGTAGTATATTATTAAACTCAAAAGATTTTCGAAGCCCTAAATTATATTAATATTAACACCATAATAATACTGAGTATTACACAATAATAGGTTAGCAACTTAATACATCTACAACTTATGTCTAATCAAATGAATAGATCAATAAAATGAAATGTAATTATGATTTACTCACCAGATCGTTTCCTAAGGCGTATAATGGCGGAAGTGTTCATTCCTTTCCAATCTTAATTACTCTTTGCACGGCTCATATCACCACTCCCAAGTAAACTACTTTAATACCTTCTAGTATCTAGATTCTTTATTTATCAAAATTGTATAAAATGTAATACACTTGCTACCTAATCATGATACTTTGCGCAGATATACTAGCCGTATTGTTCACATTTGCACCTGACGTGGGGACCACATAAAATCAGGGTTGTGGTATTTCCTAGTGGGCTATATCACAACCACACAACTGAGTGGTCGCCATTTTAGAAATACTCGTAGTTACACTGTTGTGCATCATTGTTATATGTATCTGTGTTGTAAATGTATTAAGTATTTTAGTTTCTATATTTATTCTCTTTTTTTTTAATATTTATTTTGCTTGTATTTACTTGTTTATTTTGTATCGTATTTAATGTATGTGCCTTAGATGTGTGTTATATCAGTGTAATTTTTTTCTAAATAAATATTATTCTATCCTATTCTATTCTATTTTAAATGTGTTCACAATGGAACCCGCCTCTCGTCCAAATCTACACCGCCGTCTGCTGATTCAGAGGGACGGGTAGAGGACCCCTCCGTTGCTGCTCTTGGTCTGGCCTCTCCCCCCAAGCCTGTCCGGTATGGGTAGCCCTGTCTGACATAAACTTGGGGATCGCTGAGGTACACAAGCCCCCGCACTACGACACTTAAGAGGCATGGGCAGCGGATCGGTCCTTCTGCGAGGAGGTTGTCTCGCAGAAGGAAGCGGCGAAGAGAGGGAGGGAGTGTGACCCCCTCGCTCCTTCACAACGCCGCAAACGAGCCGGGACTCTGAGGAGTTTGTACAATCAACTCCTCCCCCCCCTAAACGAGACTGGGTGATGAATGCGGGGGCATTCGTCACCATATGCAGGGCCTCGTGGAGGAAGGCGCGCGCCGCTGTTCTCTCCTGCCCTTCCCCGTTGGATGTCCCGCCACTTATTGGTGGCGGGCGACCCACGGACGAGGGCAGTGGATGTGGCATTCGTTCCCATTGCCCTCGTCGTAATTGGAAGGGGAGGAACACCTGGGAGTTTTAATGAGTATACGCCGCATATTGTGGCGGGAGTCCCACATAACCACTCGCTTCACCCGAAGTCGAGTGGTATGCGTAATGACATTTCTCCCAGAAAAAAAAATAAAAAGGTTGGCTCGCCAGCCCTTACCAACGCATTCACGGCATTAATTGGTGGTGGTAGTGGTGGTAAATTTAATTGTTGACGTTCAAAAAGTAATTCCTGTAATTCTATTTTGAACTAGCTTCCGCCTGCGACTCCGTCCGCGCGGATGTCGGTCTTCGCGTGGATGGATTTATTTTTTTTCTACGTATATTTCCAGGATAAAAAGTAGCCCATTTAAGCCCAGGATAATAAGGTATAATTATACCAAGTTTCATCGATATCGAACCGTTAGTTTTCACGTGATGCCTGAACATACAGACAGACAGACAGACAGACTGACAGACAATTTTTTTTTAATCGCATATTTGGGTTTGGTATCGATCCAGTAACATCTCCTGCTATTTATTTTTTCAATATTTTCAATGTACAGAATTGACCCTTCTACAGATTTATTATATAGTATAGATAAGAACTTTTTCATTTCATTTCATTCAATAATTTATACAAAACTAGCTACGCTCTGCAGTTTCATCCGCGTAAGTTTCAACCCCGTGGAAATATCGCGATGAAAAATAGATGTTGGCTGATTCTCAGTTGGTGCCAATTTCATAACTACTAACGCCCATAGACATCCGTATAGAGGCTATTAGTAAATTTACTTATTATATTAAAAGTTACCATTACATTGTTGTGCAAGTTTGGGCCGGCATGACCTGGGAGGTACCTCTCGCTTACACCAGACTGTCGTAAAGTGATAGCTGTGCTGTCGCGTTTCTTGCGGTGTGTAAATAGGCGGTGGCCCGTGGATTTGGGAGGAGAAAGGAGGGCAGCACATCTGTAAAGCATCTATGCGGATGTCTATGTGTGTCGGTAGTAGTAGTAGGCCCAATGAAAATGGCTTCAACTCCTCCTTTGCCCCCATACCATAAAAAACCTATTATTTTTGTTAGGCAAACTAGGAGTTTAGACTTCGATAGCTTACTATTCTTATTTTACTATGGCAATGCTAAATATTACTGTATGGTTGGCAACCCTCGGTTGGACGAGATTGGCCCAACGTGTAAATGTAGCATTATACGTGCAAGCGCAGGCCTACTGTGAAATTATTGTCCATAAACTTATTTTACATACAACATTTTTTAAACATATACAATAATGGGCAATGGGATTCGTTTGATTACTTTCTATTCTCATTAAAATTCGCACTTTCCCCTAATGGACTATCGGAGAATCAGATACCACACAAAATGCGACAGCATAGTCAGCATGGTATCACGTGAGCGAGACGTGCAGGCCCGCTTTAGGCGGGCTGATCTAAGAATGTAGCTAAGTCAAAACCTCTTATCAAAACTGCCATTACAAATATCAGTCAAGCATTGTTGAAAAGCGTTCGTCCATTCAAATCGAATTAATAACTTATTTATTCATAAGTCGTAAAAAGTCGATGAAATAATTTTTTAATCAATGTTTGCGTAAAACATGGTGTGGTTGGGCGTGCTTGTGAATCTGGGATTTTGCTTCCTCTATTTTACAGTATGTAATAATTTATTTTGTTTCACGGTTGGAAGACATTTATGTATTGTTATCGGATGCAGTTTTGGTCCGTTGACAGCGTATATGATTAAATTGGACTGCCTCGTGGTTGGACAGATAGTGAGGTTCCGATTCGAGTCCCGGATCAGGCCACAGAGGGTTGAGTGAATCATGGCGTGGATGGGTGTGCTTGTGAATTTGGGATTTTGTTTCCTATATTATACAGTATGTAATCATTTATATTGTTTCACGGTTGGAAAACATTTACGTTCTGTTATCGGAAGTGTTTTCGGTCCGTTGATAGCGTCTATGATTAAATGGAACTCCTTCGTGGATTGACAGATCGTAAGGTCTCGATTCAGGTCTCGGCTGACTCGAAACCACAATTTATAATAACAATCTGAAGTCAGCTAAGATAGCACTGTCGTGTTGTTATATATTTTACATGTATGACTATATATTTTAAATAGTCCTGTCTTGTAAGCACATTTTATTAGAGGTGTCATGACGCTAACTGTTACTCTAGAGTCAAGCACGTAACATATCTACAAAAATACATACATACAAAATTATATTTTCCTTGAATATTATGTTATTACCCTTTTACTGTAAAATTATTTTGATAGCATAATATTATGGGACCAATAATATGAAAATAATTCTATATATTATCAAAATCAAATTAATTAAATTATATGTTATAATAATTACGCGGCGTTTATATTCAATAAACAGGATCTTAATGGCGGCGACTAATTTTTCAATTGATGGTTGAGGACAAAAATAATACAATTTTTCGAAAAATTATGTGCGCATCATAACATGATTTTCCACATGGCTTTTTCCTTATTCTTCTTCCGGCTTCTTCCGGGTATACACGACAGTGATATTTTTGATAATCGTTATGACGTTTACCGCTGCGATCGACTCCCTGGGCGGTGGAAGACTCGTCGGGATAAAGCGTGTGTTCTCTGTATTTACATGGAGACAAACAAGTATTCCAGAATTCGCTGCAGAAGCTAATGAGACAGTAATCGGTCTTGGCCAGCACGCCTCTTGCGATAAACTACACATATACGGCTGCTATATACCTTACTGTAGTTTCTCGGAATGCCTAGATACATTTCTGGAAGATATACTAAATTCCTCCTTACATTATACTTCTGATAAATTTTTAGTCTTTGGCGATTTTAACGTATCTATGACTCTGTGGAATAATCGCGATCCGTATGGTAATAATCAAGTTTATCCTGAGAATAATGATATCTTATCAAAATCAGTATATTCTTTCCTTAACACTACCTTGTTCACTTAGTTTAATGCTATACCTAGGTAATATTAACAACAGACAATTAGACCTTGTAATCAGCAGCGAAAATTGCTACGCAGCTCAATGCCTAGATCCGCTAATGCCCGAGGGCACACACCACCCAGCCCTGTCAATTAATCTGCATCTTCAAAATAAAATTCCTTTTATTCACCCCATATCGAGATCAATCCATTTATACATATAATAAAACAGATTATGATAAAATTAATCAGTGGCTTGCTGATGTTGATTTGACTTCACTATTCCACGATTCTTAAATCATTGTACGAATAAATTCTATGAGGCGTTGGATGATGTTGTTTCCTTGTTCATTCCCGTTAGATTGTCGTTATCCTCCGTAGTTTTCCAAGGCTCTTATGAAGATGATAAAAGAGAAACATAAAAAGTGGGAGACCTAAAGAAGAATTAATGATTACGATACATTCTGCCTTTTGCGTGTTCGCCAAAAACATACACAATTAGAATGTTATACTAATTATATCTAACGTACCAAATGAAATATAAAACACCATATAAAAATTTCTTTAATTTCATAAAGACGAAAAGGGAGGCTTCAATCTTACCGGTTACAATGACTTATGACGACGATAAGGCTTGCAACGGACTAGAAATATGTAATTTTTTAATGACAATTTTCAATCATCTTTTGATCCGCCTGATGAACTAGGCTCTCTTCCAGGGTTTTCCAATACCTCAGTGTCATTAGATTCTATTAAAATCGATAAAATATTAATTTTAAATTAGGTGCCTGAAACGCTTGATAAAAGGTGCTGGCCCCGATAGTATTCCTCCAATTTTATTAAAGTTATGCTGCAAAAGCTTTTCCCCTATCCATTTTATATAATTTGTCCCTTAGCTCTGGTACAATGCCCATTGCATGGAAAAGTTCATACATCATTTCCATTCATAAATCATGAAATAAGCATAATATAATAAAATTACAGGCCTATTTCCAAAATTAATGTGGTGGCTAAGTTATTTGAAAAAACAATGTATATGATAAAATTTGTCCCATTGTCAGTCCATTTAAATAGACGAGCAGCAGCATGGTTTCATTAGTGGAAAATCTACAGAATCTAACTGTGTGAGTTCACTCATCAGGTTCTGATGCACATGAGTGGGGGCGGTTGAGTAGAGGCCATGTATACAGATTTCTCCAAGGCATTCGATAAAATGTCTCATAGAAAATTAATATATAATCTCTATGCCTTTGGAATACATGGAAATCTTTTGCGCTGGATATAATCTTATTTGAGGGATCGAAGTCAATCGGTCGCCGTTAAGAGTTTGACGTCATCTTTTGTCGCCGTAACCTCGGGTGTTGTTCAGGGACCTCATTTAGGCCCATTGCTGTTCAATATATACATTAACGACATTATACCTTGTTTTCATCTTTGTAAAGTTTTATTGTATGCAGACGACCTAGAGATTTTTAAACCAATTAAAACAAACCTCGACTTGATTCATTAGGATCTCGTGAGACAATGCGTATATAGCAAAACGTATAACCTACAACTAAATGTTAAATAACTCTTCAATAACTTTTACGAGAAAACTCAACCCAATTATTAATACATATACTTTAAATGACATAATAAGACTTACTATGGTGAAAGATTTAGGCGTGTTATTAGACAGCAAACTTACTTTTACAGCTCATGTGGACCATGTTATATCATATAGCGCATATTTGATTGGTCTTGTCTTAAGAAACGTTAAGGAATTTAAACATTGTTATATGTTAATTCTACTATATAATTAATTATTTCGTTCGATTTTAGAATATGCCTAAACTGTATGGAATCCTACCAATAAAACTCTCATCCATCTTATAGAGACTTTACAGAATAGATTTTTGAACAGAATAGGTACAACACAAAACAGGATTTACTAAAAATGTTTTACCATCCTTGGTTAGTCGTCGCCATCAAAGAGAGCAAGTTTTATTATAATTATAAATTATTTAGAAATTTGTGGATCTACAATCTATTTATTCATTGTCCAAGTCTAGGTTCAAGAAAGTCTGTACTTTTTCATGTCCCAAAACGTAAACCTTACTATTTTAAAAATGTATTTTTAAATAGAGCTTGCAGTATATATACTTAATAAATATTGTGATGCAGTAGATATTTTTATAAAATTTGTCAAATTCAAACAAGACATTTCAGAGATTTTTAACGCAAACCATTAGATATATTTTCTAATAATAATTTTTTATTTTATATCAATTTAATAGATGAAGAACTTATAACTACTACTACTAATTCTTTGATGGTTTTGTTGCTAGGATCATGTTTTATTTGTCAGTGGAAACTTTGTTGATGTAAGTTTAAACAAATTGCTTTATTATATTAAATAATATCACCACAGTTTGTTTCCAAAATAAATAAATAAAAAATTAAAAAATGACGAATCCATAACGGTTCCGTTTTTCGCCATTTGGTTACGGAACCCTAAACTCTTACCGACAAACGTGATCAAACTAAAGAAGTTGTAAACTGTATTTTTGTAGATACTTTACTCCCCGGTCGTGCCGACCCAGTTCGGCTACATGCATGCATGCGGCGTGGCTACCTCTCACAAAAAAACATTAAAAAAACACCATTTTTGTTCCAGCCGATCAATGGCGATTCGTCGGTCCATCTTCAGAAGCTTGTCAAGGTAAAAATTATTTATACACTAGCTGTGCCCCGCAGTTTTACTAGCATCGAATCCAACCCGAGGGCACTTATTATAATCGGGGTTGTATTCTTAGTTTATTCTGGACTAGATTTTGCCCGCGGCTTCGCTCGCGTCCGTTAAGTTAATTAATTATTTTTTAAAATAACAAGTGTCCTATGTCCTTCCTATTGTCTCTAAGAATATGCGTACAAAGTTTCATGATGATCGGTTGAGTAGTTTTGGCGGGATAGCGTAACAAAAAAACTCATATTCAGATTTATAATATTAGTATGATTTGTAATGTCTGTGCCAAATTTCACCCAAATCCGATTTGTAGTTTTTGGATAAAGGAATTTCTAACCGTATGTATTGTTATTATCTTTAGCATTTCTAGTGATAAGCATTTACCTTGGTCGTGAGCTCCCAGTTTGAAATCCCGGGTCGGACCAAGTGTTGTTGGGATTTTTCAATTTCCGAAAATAACACTTTATGTCGGTCTTGCGCCTGATTTTTCTTCGGTCGCCCATCGGTTTACGAGAATGGAGGATTCAAAGCGTGCATTTGTGTCTACACAACACTTGTGCGCATTAATATGTCCTGCACAGATGACTGATCTGCATAGAGATGAGCCGCCGCAGTCGCGGTCGGTAGACCGGCGTAAAGTAACAGCCGTGCTGTCGCGTTTCGTGCAGTGGTGGGCTATGTAGGATAAAGGAAGATGGAGGGCAATGCATCTATTTATCTCTATGCGGATGTCTATGGGCGTAGGTAGTAATGAACATTGCTCCGACTGCTCGTTTGTCCTCCTATACCATAAAAAATCCCGGATATCAAACCAAAAGAATGGCAACGGCTTTGTAGAACAGCGTTTTTTTTCTTTTTTTCAGTCGTTCAACGATATAGTGTCGCAGCTACCAAATTTTGAAGAGGTAAAGTTTATTTATTTAAGACCAGCAGCCGCCCAGGCTTTAAGTGTATTTGTACGTCACGCACGCAAGCACGCACGCACGCACGTGTTAGATTTATACAGAAAAAGAAAGAGAGAGAGAGAGCAATACAGATGATGTTGTATAATATATTATTTATTATATCTATCTATTATTTTCTCTCTTCTCTTCTTTCGGTCACACGCTCGCACAAACATTTATACATATACTTTTTCGTCGGCCGACGAGCACTTCAAGTTTTGATTGACTCTAATTCACTTCCACGGTGTGAGTTCAGGTGCGGAAAAAACACATACAAGGGACAATACATACAAGGAGTAAATAATTTCTATAACGTACGTTATATAAGTATATTTCCTATATTCATCTGAGCTAAAGATTTTACAGTTTTTCGAATCTGTTCTATAGTTTCAAAGCCTAATGCAAATAAAGAAACAATTAAAAATTTCGCGAGATAACAACGCTATAAGACTTTTATTGCCGGCGATTTCAGTATAATTAATACTACTCTATAAGTATGGATGTAAATAATACTGGTCGACCCAATCTAAATACCTATTGTAGCCATTTTTTGTTTGTATTTTATATACAGGGCTATTTTTAAAATATCAGCAAACTTTTAGAAAAACTTATCTATTATATTTATTCATTATATGTATACGACAGATTTTTTGTCATCTGAAAACTTGTTAGATTTTTTCCATAAATCTTCGTTCTATTTAGTAAGCCGCTTGAATGTTATAAACTCTTGACTTGCAAAGAGTGGGAGGAAGGGGGTTACCTTTGAACAATGTCGTATAACTTGACGACAGTAAGATGTATCGGGGAGGTACCTCTCTAAAAAAATAAAAGCTACGCAGTGTTTTATTGTGATAAACCGGTGTGATTGGAGAGGAATAAATGAGGGCAAATTAGATTTGCACCTCTGGCTTAGACCTGGGTACGAGATTTATCTCCACCTGGCTCAGAACCTGGGTCCACCCATGGCTGCATACTCCTTAAAACACATTTAAGTAGTATTCAATCGAGTAATCTCGAAAGCATTCCTGCTACCACGCTAGAGCTGCAGCACTGCCGTGACAATTGAAAAGACTGTAACTCGACTTACAGTATTATTGCTTAATAGAGCCCAATCGATTTCTTTTAGTGTATTTATCATCTAGAATATAATAGAATATCTTTATTCCAAAAGCAAGATAACATTACACAAAACACGTATCGGGCAATTATGACATATCACGGTATACGGTAAAGGCAACTCTGACATTACGTCGTTAATATTACAAATTAGACGTTACCTGATGTTACATGAGACTAAGTGGAGTATAGCAAACTAGTTACATTTGTAGGTATTAGAAAAAAGCCTTAGAACAAACATAATATTGTAAAACAATAAAAAATACAAATTATTAGATAATTGGACGTGAATGGTAATGCAACCTTGCACTGGAAAGGAGGCGCATGTTGAGAATATCTTAGGTCGATATCTTCAACACCGATATTCTGTGACATCCTTAGCGAGGTTTGAAAGGGAAGGGATAACAGAGACGTGACAAAGAGTACATATATTAAATTCATACACATAAACAAACATATATCCATATAAGTAATAACGTAATAGACAGGTAAGTAAAAACATATTTTGTATATTTTGGAAGAGGGAGTATTGAGTGGTGTATAAATAAGCATATTTAAGGGCTACTTGTAATATATTATATAATATATACAGGGTTATTTTTTGGTCACCGGCCAAATTTTAAAATAAGGAAGTAAATATCCTTCCAAGGGTGTGTTTTAAATTTAATCGTCTAATTGTAATATTTTGTTCCATAAAAATCGATTTAAAATGGTCCTCAAAAATACATTGATCCTTGTTCACACACAAAATGTATCGACGTGAAGGTCAGTGACCCCTGCCACTCGCGACTCGCCAGTCAGGTGTCATATGGTGGCCAAGAAATATGTTTATAACATGGGACAAAGTAATTGTATCTAATTATTTTTTTATTTTTTTTTATTTCATAAATCGAAAATATTATTGATTCCGAACCAAACCTGAAAATTTGGCCGGTGACCAAAAACTAACCCTGTATAATAGAGGGCTATAGATCTTATTGACAAGGTCTTTAAATTCGCATTCTCATAAATCCATGATACTGACGCACATACCAAATGCTGAAAACTTACAAGACTGTTCTTACTTGTGTATTTGCAAATTTAAATAAATAAATAAATAAATAAAAATCGTTTTATTTGTGAGAGACTAATACTACCATTCACAAAAATAAGAGCGAAAAATACATAAAGAAAACAAAAAAAAAAAGCAGGACAATAAAAGTGCAAAATAAAACAGAATTAACATAATATTTTAGGTAGCAGTGTATCTCACAAAAAGGTATAACCTCAGTATATGTTAGGAGCATACCTAACACTGATTTAGTAGATAAGATTTTATCTTGCATTTAAAGGAAGTGAGGGTTTTTGCTTCTCTTATTGGTGGTGGCAAGTCATTCCAGCATTTTGGTTGCCGCATGCCTAAAACTCCCTCTGAATGCAGCAGTACGGTGAGGATACGTGATGAGCATATCTAAAGATGTACGCATAAAGTCTGCTTATCACGTATAAATTACTTAAGACTTCGACGAGTAGAGTCTACTCGTGACCACGGCCGTTGCATTACGGCCGAAACGTCGAGAGTCGAGGTAAATACTTCGGTTTTGTAACGTGATTAAGTCCCGTTTACAATATATAAGCATGCAATACTGTGTATTCTTTGATTATATACACGTTTGATTATATACAGGGTTAAATGTAATTAACGCAAGACTTCTTGCAGGCAGCATGTCTACATCAATACCAACAACATTTGTTCTACGACTTTTGAAAATTAATAGTTTTTAAAATTTTAATATTCCCATACAAAATTAATATATTGCCTCTGAACTTTCATTTAGTCTGCGTGCGGCTAAGAAAATAGCGCGGGAAACGCGCGCGGCAAGATAGGGGCTCCCGCGCGACATTCTAACAAGATACATAGTATAAATAACAGAGAGTGCAAACATTTTTTGTTTTTATTTTTTTTGTGCTATTTATCTAGATTCGTAAAAAGTCGTAGAACAAAGGTTGTTGGTATTGATGTAGACATGCTGCCTGCAAGAAGTCTTGCGTTAATTACATTTAACCCTGTATACAACGTGTTTATATTTTTTTTTATAGTATAAGGGGGCAAACGAGTAATCGCAGTCTTTTGATGACTACCGACGCTCATGGGATTCGCATGATTGTCACGCTGATGCGTTGCCCTCCTATCACCTCCCCCCAATGGGCCACCGGCTACTCACAAACCGCACGAAACGCGACAGCGACGCTGTCACTTTACGCCGGTATCAAGTGAGCGAGAGGTACTTCCCCGGTCGTGCTAGACCAATTACGTTGCATAGGAGGATGTAGTGTCATGCACCACGCATGGCACTACCTCTTCCTAAGTAGTAGTAGTATATAATCAAAGAGTGTATCATTAAAATGATAATTTAGTAAAAAATTATACAGCATTGAAACTGTTCTTCGCTGCGCGCCGCTTGCGTCCCGTCGTGAATTGTGTCTTTAATAAAATTTACTTTTTATTCCATAACAGAAAGGGCCACGCCCCGAAATACGACCACGACTGGAGCCCTATCGGGTAAGTTGCCTCAATTGTTTAACATCTAAGCCTGTAATTCTGTTTAATCTGAGCCTTTTTTGTGCTACCGGCGCCCATCGCTATTATATCCTTTTCGTCCTTAATGAACTTTTCAATTATACATTGTGGCATATATTACATTATACAGGGTGATGTGAAAGTGCAACCCCGAAACTGGGTGAAACTAGACCGAAAATTATCGACCAAAATAGATCTAGAAAACTTCTAAAAAAAAACTTATTTTTTTATCCGCCACTAAACATTTGTTCTCCGAATTTTGACCTCTA
>LUGF01013848.1:90158-109105 GCA_001625245.1 Calycopis cecrops
AAAAAATTCCCGTCGCTAAACTATTGCTCCGATTGATGTGATTTTTGGGATGTAGCCTGGAAATGATACACTAAGTATGTGGGGAAATAGTCTTTTCGCATTATAGTATGTATGAGCTTTTAATAAATCTCTTTGGCTATACTATTTGTATCTGGCTGGTATCATTAAAAAGTAATTAAATTTTAAAGAAAATAATTCCAAATTCAAATTAGGAAAACGTTGTGTTTTTCATTCGTATTTCGTACTCTCAAAATGAGTGAATCTAATGAAGAAATTCGATACATTTTAAAATTTTACTACAACAAAGGTAAAAATGCAACGCCAGCTGCCAAAAAAAAAATGCGATGTTTATGGACCTAGTGCAGTGTCTGTCAGAGTAGCACAAATTAGTTTTAAGTGTTTTCAATCCGGAAATTTTGATGTCAAAGATGCACGTCGCTCTGGTCGCCCTATTACGGATAAAATTGAAGCCATTTTTGAAAAAGTGGAGCAAGATCGGCGTATGAGAAGTTACAACGTAGCTGAAGAACTGGGGATTGACCACAAAACAGTATTGGCGCATTTGAAAAAAAATGAGTACACAAAAAAGCTCGATATTTGGGTACCCCACGAGCTCACTGAAAGAAACCTAATGAATCGTATACTCATCTGTGATTCTTTATTATGACGTAATGAAACCGAACCATTTTTGAAAAGGCTGATAACTGGAGATGAAAAGTGGATCACCTACGACAAGAACGTCCGAAAACGTCATGGTCAAAAGCCGGTCTGGCTTCACAGACTGTGGCGAAATCTGGACTAACTCGCAACGAGGTGATACTATGTGTGTGGTGGGATTGGAAGAGAATTATTCATTATGAGCTGATGCCACCAGGAAGGACCATCGATTCTGAACTCTACTGCGAACAACTGATGAGATTAAAGCAAGAAGTTGAGAGAAAGCAACCGGATTTAATCAACAGAAGGGGTGTGGTTCTTCATCATGATAACGCTAGACCTCACACATCTTTAGCCACTCAGAAAAATTAAGAGAGGTGTTAATGCATCCGCCGTATAGTCCTGACCTTGCACCTTCAGAATTCCACCTGTTTCGCTCTCTTCAGTATTATCTACGCAGTGTCAGGTTAACATCACGAGAGGACTGCCAAAACCTATAAGACGGCAAAAAGTTAACGAACAAAATGGTACCTATATACTTCAGTTAAATGTAAATAAACTATAAAAAAAAATCATTCGAATTTTCTTAAAAAATGCGAAGAAACTTTTTCCCCAACCTATTATATATATCTAATATATACATATGACATGTTATGAGGTATTATATATATGTATAGATATACAAAATATATTAGGCATATGTAAGTATCGGTAGAAGTTTCATGCAATAAAAATTAACTAATATTATGACAGTGTATAACAGAATAAAACAAATGATAACCAGAACAAAAATACTATCTAAAATATACTGTATTATTTATGTTCTTATCTACATAATAAACGCTATAAGCAGCGTTATGTTATGCATAGGCAACAAGTTTGTATTTGTAGATATTGTTACGATTTGGTATAAGTAATCTGTGAAATCTTTATTGATGTACATAAATATAGTTCCCAAATAAAAACAAATAAAATAACTCAATAGGAGATATTATAATTTGATTATTGTAACTTATTAAAGTAATCACATATACTGTTTCTGGGAAGAAAATCATTTATTAAATTTGTATTAGTAATGGGCTATTTTCCAAGTTTTCAAAAACCACTCCAGAATGTTTATCAGTGATCAATGAACTTATACATTTTTTTATTTTTTATTCTGATAAGTATTTACTTTCAAATTTTAAATTCAAAATTCAAAATTTTAAAGACCCGCGAAAACGCTTCTTTAAGCAAAATGGCGTCCTGTGACGTAGATATTCTGTATCCTAAATGTCAAGTAGTGAATGACTTATTTCTTATGTAGCATTTGTTTATTTTGTATTCTCTTTGTAATAACAAACATTTGTAACAAGTATCAACATATAACAGTGACCATAATATTAAAATTATGACTTACAACTCTTTGACAAATGACAATTGACAACTTAGTTACTACGCATATTACGGTAACCATAGAGCTCACGCAATACTGACGTCATAATCAATTTCAAGTCGTTTCGTATCACGTGACTCATGAATAAAAACACGTATTTTTAAAAATAGATTTTAAAATAAAATATTGATTATTTACTAATTATTTCACTACATAATGACTTCATAAATCATATTAATTAAAGATTACGTTCAATAAGCTTATATTTTTAATACTGGAAAATAGCCCATTACAAGTATATGTAATTGTTTACAGTAATAGCGTAAGTCAACGTAAAATGTGGTATATTATATTTATATGTATATTTAGTGGCATATTTCATTTATGTAAAGGACTATTTGTCGTAAATGCACATATTTTGATTCGAAGGACTGTTATTTGCTAGAAAAGATTTGCCCCCAATATTTATTAGTTAGAATTAATGTGTAAAATTTATCATATTTGTTTCTAGGGCGATGAGGCAGTATTACAAGATAATAAGGTAATCTGTAAGGCTTAGTCATTGAATTTGTTATAAATACAACATTGATAAATGCAAGAGGCACTAAATGAAACCACGTATACTATAAATGCCTAATGTTAATCAGAAACTATTAAAAAAAGTTTACGAGAAGTACACGAAAATACTTTTTCCAAAAAAGTTAAATAGCTTAATAATTAAGAAAAAAAGGAAACATCTTTTGGATTGACCTGTAGTGACCTACGTAACGAATCGGTGACTCGTGATCGTTAGCCTTCGTCACTCCGCGTCTGCCAAAAGAGCTTTCTTCGGTCAGCAGTGGAGCGACAACATCGCACGATGTAATGACCCTTACAGCGCGTTCACGACCACAACGGTGCAAATTGCGGCGCGGTGAGCGGATCGTCTGTCTCTCTTTCACTCGATACTGGACGCACGAGTGACAGAGAGACAGACGATCCGCTCACCGCGCCGCAATTCGCACCGCTGTGGTCGTGAACGCGTTGTTAGTCCGCTGGTTAGCTGTCGTGATTCATCGTGTAAACTAAATATGTGTTGTTATATCAAATATATTATGTGAAGTATCGGTAAAAGTTGCAATAAAAAGTATCTAATATTATGACTGAATCAAACATAGTAAATTATATAAAACTCAAATAATAACAAAAACAAAAATACTATCAAAAATATATTATACTGTGCCCCGCGGTTTCACTAGCGTTTAATTTCTAAGAAACCCATATAAACTTCATAACCCTGTTTCACCCATTTAGGGGTTGAAGTAAAAAAAATCCTTTCTAAGCCAATGCCTACGTCATATCATCTACCTGCATGCCAAATTTCAGTCCGATCCGTCTAGTGATTTGGGCTGTGCGTTGAGAAATCACTATGTCACCTTCGAGTTTTATATACATATATTATGTAGATTATTGTAGTTCTTACCTACATATTATATGCGATTTATGCACAGGCTACAAGTGTGTATTTGTAAACAGGCTGATAAGAAAAATAGACACCTGTTTGAATGGGGGTCAAAGTACATTAATAGTATTCAAATGCAAAACGACTTTATGAAAAATTCATAAGCGTTGAGAAGATATGATGGTCAAAAGTTTTAAAAATATTAATATTTTTTTATAAAATAACATAAAATTCGTGACGTGTTTGTTAATTTTTTTATATGCATGAAATATTTAAATAAAAAACAATTGAAGCATCACAACATTACTGCAATGTTGATCCACTTTGCCTTCAATTCAATTCAATTCGTTTTATTTGCCTAAATAATATGTGCACAGAATAAGATAATATAAACATTAGGCGGTTTCCAATATATTCTGCCTTTTCGGCATGAAAATGTCTAATAGATACATTCATACCTAATCAAAATTTTATTCTACATCAATAACATAACAATATTCTACATAACAATTTAATAATTCAATTAAAAATAATAAATACAATGTCTAGTAAATAAAATAAATTTTATATTGCTTACTATATATTATTATGATTGAAAAATGATATTTCAAGTCAAAATTAGTCAAATCACTTATTTAGTTTTACCAATTAATAAAACTCTATATATTAGAATGTCATATCATTAAAATCAATAATTATTATTAAATTTGAAGTCAAGTAAATTATAAGTATTTTTAATTAAAATTACAATTTTTCATTTAGAAATTCATTAATGTTATAATTTAATTTATCAAGCAATAATTGAAATAAATATCTTTTAAAAGTAGCAAGCGTCATAATAATATAATAGCTGCTTTTAGTTGTATGGTTATAAATCAGTATGGCAGAACAAGTACACGTTTATCCTAAACAAAGCTAACCGTTTGGGTATATAAAATTTATTTTTATGTCTAGATTTATAATAACAAAAACAGATATTTCAAAAGTGTATAAAATTGAAATTGGCAATATTTTGACTCTTTTGAATAGAGGCTTACAGCTGACATTATTTTCTGCATTACGTATGGATCTTATGCATCGCTTTTGCGCTATAAGTGCTAAATGCGCATCTGTTAAATTGCCCCAAAGATATAAAACCATATCTTATCAGACTTGAGGCATAACCGTGCTAAGCTGCTGCTTCCATCGAAACTACATACTTGTCGAATACGCTTTAATCCATATACGTGTTTATGTAATCCTACTAATATTATGAATGCGAAAGTTTGTATGTTTGTTTATTTGTTTGTTTGTTACTCCTTCACGCAATAATAGCGGAATCGATTTTCATAAAATTTTGCACACACATAACTTGGATAAACACACCGTAACTTGAATAAACACATGGGATAATTTTTATTCCGAAAAAAATGTTCCTGTGGGATGATTTTCTATTGTCCACGCGATCCAAATTTATGCGGGTGATACACAATTCAGCGATATGTGCCTTCCAGTTGTAATGTTTATCTATTACAATACTGAGAAAAGCAGTATCATCTACTTTCTCGTTATACGTTTGAAAATTTACAATGTTAGTTTTTGACAGGTTTACCTTTAAGTTATTTTCATTGAGCCATGTAATTATTTCCTTGATTGTAATATTTACTTCCTTTTCAATCAAATCAAATCAATTTTTATTTGCTCAAATAAAAATTGAAATCCTTTGATCCTTAAATGTTATTGGAATTATTAAAACGCAATGTACGCGTAGAGATCAAGTCGGTTCACTAAACAATCATTTTTACCTACATCTCTGTCCTTATCTAAACTATATCACCTATAATATTGCCGAAGGCACCCCCGGTTACATTCGTTGTGAATTTTGGCAACATAAAGGGGTTGCATTCCAATTTAAACATCTTCCACCACCACCTCGAGACTAAGAAACCGGCTTTTCTCTTTCTAACCAAAATGCAGATATCGTCTCCTATCCATACCTCTTACGGTACGATAGGTACCCCAGTTATGAGCTAACACACTCCTTTTTGCCGCACGCTAGAGTGTGTGCCTACATCAGGAAGGATGTCTGCTTTCGACGCCTATTCTATCTGGAAGAGAGGCATCTCTCCATCATTTGGGTATGCGTAGATAGCGACGTCCACCACCGCCTCTACGCGTGCCTTTATAGATCCCATAGCGAAAACGCCAAAACTAACCGACTCCTCGAGCACATTGAAAAGGCTACGGATTCCCTGCTGAAACAGATCCCAACCGCAGAGATCGTGATTCTTGGCAACTTTAACGCCCATCACGCCGAATGGCTGAATTCACGCTCTACCGATCATGTGGGCAAATTTGTTTACGACTTTGCCTTGGCATATGAAATGACATCTCTTATAGTCTCAACGCCTACGCGTATCCCGGATGTGGAAGACCATTCGTCTTCCCTGTTAGACCTTCAGCTGACCTCAAAACTGGAGGGCTATCAAGTTTCTGTCGATACTCCACTGGACTCGTCAGACCACTGTTTTATCCGGATTTCGGTTCCAGTAAATTGCATATCGCGACCACGTTTTGAAGGCTGCCGGCGCGTCTGTCACTACTTCCACACTCGGCAGTAACCATTGGTGGTAAGTCGCAGCCTTGGTTTAGATGCTCCTGCAGATTAGCGTTGCGCTATAAGGCATAATAGGCAGCATCCCAGGATGAAAAAATCAGCGCACTCAAAAAGGTTTACTATTACGCGACCACGTCTTTCAAAAAAACAATCGACCGGGCAAAGTCAGAATACGTAGGTAGAATTGGAAAAAATTAGTGCGCCTTCCCTCAGGGACACACGCTTTTTGGACCCTCGCCAAGGCTATCCTTGGGAATTTCGTTGAGCCATCCTCACCATGTCTACACTGGAGTGATGACTCGTTAGCCCATTGCCGCTAGAGAGAAAGCTGATCTACTGTGTTTTCTCTTTGCGTCCAACTCTACTTTGGATGACCAGGGAACTCCACCACACACCATCCCTCGGTGTAAACATTCCATGCCGGATATCAAGTTTCGGAAGAGTTCCGTGCGTAAAGCACTTCTTTCCTTGGACATCTAAATCGCGAGTGGGCCCGATGGCATCGCACTGATTGTGCTGCGGACATGTGCTCCGGAGTTGGCATTGGTATTTATGCTTCTTTTCCGATATTACTCTGTTGGCGTTGTCCCAAGCTCTGGGAAGACAGCTTTGATGCACCCGATCCCAAAAAAAGGCGACCGCTCGTATGCATTCAACTAACGACCAATTGCGATTACCCCCCTGATTTCCAAAATTATGGAATCTATCTCTAACTGCCAGCTCCTGCGTTATTTAGAGAAACACCACCTTCTCAGCAACCGCTTATAAGGTTTCCGTAAGGGAAGTTCGGCTGGAGATATTTTAACTTATTTAACGCACCGTTGGCAGTTGAAACGAAGGGGTAGGCATTGGCAGATAGTCTGGATATAGCGAAAGCCTTTGATCGGGTATGGCATAAAGCGCTTCTTTCAAAGCTTCCCTCATACGGACTACTCTGGAAAATATACGACTGGATCACTAACTTTTTGACAGAACATAGCATTAAGGTCGTTGTCGACGATGCATGCTCGGACCTCAAAACTGTCAATGCTGGTGTTCCGCAAGGCTGTGTTTTGTCTCCCACGCTCTTTCTTCTGCATATTAATGACATGCTACAAACTAGCGTCATTCATTGTTGTGCGGACGACAGTACTGGTGATGCAATATACACTGGCCGCGCCAAAATTTCCCGGGAATTTGTCACCGAATATCTGAACAAGCTTGTGTCTGAAGGCGAATCTTTGTTAGACAAGGTCTCGGAATGGGGCCCGACTAAATTTAGTAAAGTTCAACCCCAAGAAGACACAAGTTTGCGCGTTTACCGCAAAAAAATCCCATTCCTCGTATACCCTCGTTTTGAGAATACTCCTCTAAATGCCGCAGCTGACATCAGAATACTTGGTGTCGACATTTCGAGTAACATTCAGTTCTGCGGTCACTTGGAAGGGAAGGCTAAATTAGCCTCCAAAAAGCTGGGTGTTCCCGGCACGGCCAAGCAGTACTTCATGCCAGCGCATGTACTACAACTGTACAAAGCGCAGAGCCGACCGCACATGGAGTATTGTTCTCACCTTTGGGCCGGAGCCCCTTAATATCACTCGCTCCATTTGATCGCATTCAACGTAGAGCGACTCGAATCGTTGACGACCAGTGTATTTCCGAACGCCTTGATTCTTTGGCGTTACTGAGAGATGTTGGCTCGCTCTGCATCTTTTGCCATATTTACAATGGGGAGTGCTCCTAGGAGTTGTTCGAGTTAATACCTGTAGTGGAGTTCCACTTTAGGACATCACGGCAGAACTCTAAGCTTCACCACCACCATGTCCCAAAATCTACAACTGTGCGTTTTAGGCGCAACTTTTTACCGCACAATATCATTGTGGGAGCTAGTGTCATAGTCGGTATTTTCGAACCGATATGGCCTGGGGATCTTCAAGAAAAGAGCTTACTCTCATTTAAAAGGCCGGCAACGAGCCAGCAAAGCCTCCAGTTTTTTTTTAATAAATTTTATATACATCTGTTGCTTTTTATTTTGCAACAATCTTTATACAAGTAGCATTAGTTGTCTCCGTGGTGTTCTTCTTATGCACTTCTGGTAAGTTTTTTTTTTTATTTTTTTTTATTATTATTATTATTATTATTTTTTTAATTATTTAATGTGTATTATTTTAAATACATACTCATACATAATATATATCTCCCTCTTTTCGACTCTGTATCTTTTCTTATCTTATTAACTTATCTGCTATCGTTTTCTTTATTTACTTTCTGTGTTATCTTTCTTGCAAATTCTACAAACTTGTTTCTTGTGTTGTCGTTTTCCATTATTTTGCTAATATTCTCCGCTTTTATTGTTACGTCTAGTTCCACTTCCAGGTCTGTTCTTTTTCCTGCGTAATTTGGGCATTCACATATGCAGTGGAGTACCGTTTGGACGCTGGTGTCGTCACAGTCACATGTATCCTTATTTTCTAATTTGAATCTATGTAGGTAATGTTTAAAGCCTCCGTGTCCCGTTAATAATTGACATAGTGTGTTCTTTTTCCCTTTCCCAATGATCTTGTGTGCTTTCCTGATGTCCTTGAAGTATTTACTTATGGTTTTCCCTTCTGTTCCTTTGCTATACATACCCTGAAGTTCGTCAAGCGTGTTCTGTCTTATTATATATTTTATTCTTGATATTGGAACCGCTTCATAAACTGTTTTTGTTTTTATTTTTATAGCTGCTGATTTTGCTAATTCGTCTACTCGTTCATTTCCTTCGAAGCCTGAGTACGCGTTTATCCAATAGAAGGCCGGTTTGATACCTTTTCCCTCTAATTCGCATAATATCCTCCTCACGTCGGTTGCGATTGGGTGCGTGTTTTGGGGATCCTCTATGCACTGCAAGGCCGATCTTGAGTCCGAGAGTATAATTGGTGCTCCCTTTGGCTGGGCATACCTATCAGGCTAATTGCTCTCCAGATTGCCGTCAGTTCAGCTTGGAAGACTGAGCAATAGTCTTCCAGACGATATCTATTATTTTTAATTTCAGCTCCGCCTTTCCACCAGCTTATCGCTGCCCCTACTCTTCCTTCGATTTTGCTACCATCAGTGAAAATATGAAGCGCTTCCTTTGGTACTTTATCTAGATCTTCTTTGCCTCCAGTTTTGCGGATGTCTATAGGTGGTTCTGCTTGCTTTTTGTTTGCCCCTTATCCTATAAAAAATATGCCGCTGGGACTAATACGGACCTGCCGTATTTAGTAAGGGGCATTTATTAACATCATCATCATCTTCTCATATCTAGTTACTGCTGCATTACGGCTAATAATAATAACTAGTGGACCCGCGAAGATCGATATTCGATGATGAAGTGATGAAACTATAAGTGTGCCAAATTTCTAACTCTTACGTCCGCGCTATTTTTGTAAAATTGTCCCTAAAGTTTTTTTTATATACAGATAATAACTTTAACTTAATCTTTAAGTTGCAAAGACAATATTAATAATTCATTGAAATTTTTGTTTTTTTTAATAGTATGGGGAGGCAAACTAGCCTTTTAATGAATACCAACAATAACAAACATCGGTTTACGCTTTTGTCGTATGAGCGAGAGGTACTTCCCCGGTTGTGACCTTAAACGTATTATTTCTCAAAAACTAATAATGATATCTCTCTTACACAAATTTTTGTAAAATTTTTTCAATGAGATATCTACCTACAGCATATATTTTTTTAGATTTCTCACTGTTATTTTAAAAGCTATAGGAGGTGGGATAATCATTTTTCCACTTTGAAAACGTCTACCTTTAAACAATTGATTTTGACGAAATAATGGTTTTAGCGTAGACAGTAGTTTCGTCTGTCTACGGGTTTTAGTAACCTCAATGTCATTTTTGAAGACATATTCATCGACAACTGGCATTTACGAGATAATATTATTATTTGTTTATTGTAACTTATTAAAGTAATCGTCAATCTAAAACAAAAAAAAAACATATACTGTTCTATGAAGAAAATCATATTTTATTAAATGAAATATATTAGTATTATTGTTTACAGTAATAGCGTAAGTCAACGTAAAATGTGGTATATTATATTTATATGTATATTTAGTGGCATATTCCATTTATGTTAGTGTCGTAAATGCACACATTTTGATTCGAAGGACTGTTATATGCTAGAAAAGATTTACCGTTAATATTTATTAGTTACAATTAATGTGCAAAATTATCATATTTGTTTCTAGGGCGATGATCCAGCATTACAAGATTCTAAGGTAAGCTGTAAGGTTTATTCCTTGAATTTCTTATAAATACAACATTGATGCGAGAGGCACTAAATGAAACCAGGTACACTATTAAAAAAAAGTTTACGAGAAGTACACGAAAATACTTTTTCCAAAGAAGTTAAATAGCTTAATAATTAGGAAAAAAAAGAAACGTCTTTTGGACTGACCTGTTGTGACCTGCGTAACGAATCAGCGACTCGTGATCAATAGCCTTCGTCACTCCGCGTCTGCCAAAAGAGCTTCCTTCGGTCAGAAGTGGAGCGACAACATCGCACGGTGTAATGACCTTTAGTCTGCTGACCGCGAGGTCAGCTGCAGTAGTGATTCATCGTGTACACTAAATATGTGGTTTTATTTAAAGCCTCTCGTTTTTATCAGCCTTGTATAATAATATAATATGTGCCTTGTATTTGCATTGAAAATTTACAATGTCAGTTTTTGATAGATTTATCTTATTGAGCCGTGTAATTATTTTTGATTGTATTATTTACTTCATTTTCAATCAAATCAAATCAATTTTTATTTGCTCAAATAAAATTTGAAATACTTTTTATAACATCAACATCATCTTCTCATAATATCCAGTTACTGCTGCATTACGGCTAATAATAATAATAACTTTGACTTAATCTTCATGTTGAAAAGACAATATTAATAATAATTCATTGAAACTTTTGGTTTTTTAATAGTGTAGGGAGGCAAATTAGTTTCTTTTAATCAATACCAACAACAACAAACATCAGTTTACACTTTTATCGTATGAGCGAGAGGTACTTCCCTGGTTGAGACCTTAAATGTATTATTTCTGAAAAACTAAATATGATATCTTGCTCACACCAATTTTAGTTGAAAGTTTACATTGAGATCTACATAATACTTTTTTAGACTTCTCACTTTCTTATTTTAAAACCTGAGGAGGGAGAACACTCTTTTTTCTACTTCTTTTTCTTCTTTTTAATAATTGATTTTGAAGAAAAAATGGTTTTAATGACCTCAATATCATATTTGAAGACCTATTCTTCCTCCATGAACACCCCTCATATACGAGATAATATTATTATGTTTATTGTAACTTATTAAAGTAATCCTCAATCATATTATACAAATACAGTTTCTGGGAAGAAAATAATTTATTAAATTTGTATTAGTATTATTATTTACAGTAATAGCGTAAACAAAAAATGTGGTATATTATATTAAAATCTATTTAGTGGCAAATTCCATTTATGTAAAGAACTATTTGTCGTAAATGCACACATTTTGATTCGAAGAACTTATTTTGTAGAAAAAAATTACCCCCAATATTTATTCATTAGAATTAATGTGCAAAATTTATCATATTTGTTTCTAGTTCGAAGAATCAGCAGTAGAAGAGACTAAGGTAATCTGTAAGGTTTAATCATTGAATTTGTAATAAATACAACATTGAAACCACGTACACTATTAAAAAAAAGTTTACGAGAAGTACACGAAAATACTTTTTATGAAAAAGTTAAATAGCTTAATAATTAAGAAAAAAAGGAAACGTCTTTTGGACTGACGTGTTGTGACCTGCGTGACGAATCGGCGACTCGAGATCATTATTAGCCTTCGTCACTCCGCGTCTGCCAAAAGAGCTTCCTTCGGTCAGAAGTGGAGCGACAACATCGCTCGGTGTAATGACCCTTAGTCTGCTGACCGCGAGGTCAGCTGTCGTGATTCATCGTGTACACTAAATATGTGGTGTTATTTTGTATAAAAAAATAATATAAAATATATTATGTGAAATATCGGAAAATGTTTCATGCAAAAAAAAGTAAATAATATTATGACCGAGTCAAACATACTAAGTTATATAAAATTCAAATAAAAACAAAAACAAAAATACTATCTTAAATATACTATACTGTGCCCCGCGGTTTCACCCGCGTTTAATTTCTAAGAAATCCATATAAACTTCAACACCCCATTTCACCCCTCACATCTAACTGCATGCCAATTTTCAGTCCGATCCGTCTAGTGGTTTGGCCTGTTCGTTAAGAAATCACTATGTTACCTTTGAGTTTTATATATACATATATATGTAGATTATTGAAGTTCTTAACTACATATACGCGACTTAAGCACTGGAAACAAGTGTAATTTGTATATAGGTAGGCTGTAAAAGAAAAAGCGCTGATATGTGCGTTTAAAGTTTTAAAAATATATTTTTTTTTATAAAAAAACATATAAAACATGCAAAGTAAATTATTATAAACCATACGTGTTTTTTCATTTTTTGTTACATGCATAAATTACTTAAATAAAAAGATTTAAAACATCACAACAGTACTGCAACGTTGATCCAATTTGCCTTCAATTCAATTCCTTTTTATTGCCTAAATATGTGTACAGAATAAGCTAATACAAACATTAGGTGGTTTCCAACATATTCTGCCTTTTTGGCGTACAAATGTCTAATAGGTACATTCGTACTTAATCTAAATTTTATTCTACATCAACAACATAACAATATTCTACTTAACAATTTAAGGGTGCGCCGTATGTCAGAAAAAAATCATGTTACACCCGCGCGTCTCGCCCCGCCAAGACCCGGCGGAAATCGAAAAGCAACCACAGCGCGCTGGCATGTCACAATGGAATTCATCCCCAAACCCCAGCTGCCGAGTTCGAGGTGTCGAACGAGGTATATACGCTAACCTCAGATAAATCATCTTATTGTTATTATAATTCATTACTACTCGTTCACTTCCAGTTGGCACCACCCGGCTACCTCATAAAATGACGTCACAGCCAACCCTTGACAAAAAATATTTCAATACGTCGTTTAGTATAATATATTTTTAAAATCTAAAGATTGATTTGTTTATATTATAATTTATGTAATTGGTGAATAAAAAATATAATTGGTAAATAAAAAATATAGTATTTCAAGTATTTCATAAAAACAATGCAATCTTTAAAAATTGCAGTAGAGGCAGGCCTTTTTTAGTTTAGAACTGATATCAATAAGATTTAAGACTTCAAATTCATCACTGTCAATCAATCAATCAGTAAATTCGCTTAAAAACCTTTGTTTAAAAAATTAAACGAAATATTATTAATATTATTTTATTCTTTTAGTATTGGAGTACAAACGAACAGTCGAAGTCATGTCATGAAAATAGCTCCTACTGCTCGTTTGCCCCCTATACCATAAAAAAAAATACTCCCATGGGAGTCCAGTGATCGAGCCAGCGGTGGTAGCCCTGCGCATTACTTACAAAAGTATCTAGCAATAAGTTCATATTTACACAAGACCACATCTGTTCGGCACAGAAAGACTTAGTGCTTTATGAAAATACTCACCGGGATGCGTGTTGTAATCCCCGAGCATAAAGACAGAGTCCACACTATGACTGTCTATAATCGTAGTCGCTTCGCTTAAACAGCATCATCATGATAGCATCGCACCGATAGTGCTGAAGACATGTGCTACGGAGTTGGCACCGGTCTTAACGCGTCTTTTCCGTTACTCTTACTCTGTTGGCATTGTCCCGAGCTCTTGGAAGACGGCTTTAGTGCACCTGATCCCAAAAAAAAGCGAAGGCTCCGATCCATCCAACTACCGACCTATTGCGATAACCCCCTTGATTTCCAAAATTATGGAATCCATAATCAACTGCCAGCTTCTGCGATACTTAGAAGATCAACGAATAATTAGCGACCGCCAGTATGGTTTCCGCCGTGGACGATCAGCCGGTGATCTTCTAATTTACTTATCGCATCGTTGGGCGGAGGCAGTTGAAACCAAGGGGGAGGCATTGGCGGTTAGTTTGGATATAGCGAAGGCCTTTGATCGGGTATGGCACAGAGCGCTCCTTTCAAAGCTTTCCTCATACGGACTTCCTGGGAAATTATGCGATTGGATCACCAGTTTTTTGACAGATCGCAGCATCAAAGTCGTTGTCGATGGTGCATGCTCTAGTCTTCAACCTGTCAATGCTGGTGTTCCCCAGGGCTGTATTCTCTCTCCTACGCTGTTTCTCCTGCATATAAATGACAAGCTGCAAACTAGCGGCCTTCATTGTTATGCAGATGACAGCACCGGATATGCTTTATATACTGGCCGCTCCAATATTTCCCGGGAATATGTCACCGAGTATCGGAACAAACATCTGTCTGAAGTCGAGGCTTTATTGTCCAAAGCCTCGGAATGAGGCCGACTAAATTTAGTCCGCTTTAACCCCCAGAAGACATAAGTTTGCGCGTTTACCGCAAAAAAGTCACACTTTGTTGTATCTCCTCGCTTTGAAAACACTCCCCTGAAGGCCACTGCTAGCATCGGAATACTAGAAGTCAACGTATCGAGCAACGTTCAGTTCCGCGGTCATCTGGAACCAAAGGCTAAACTTGCCTCAAAGAAGATGGGTATACTCAGTAGGGCTAAGCAGTACTTCACACCAGCCCACCGACTGCAACTCTACAAGGCGCAGATCCGCCCGCATATGGAGTACTGCTCCCACCTTTGGGCAGGGGCCCCCGAAATATCAGCTAGATCCATTTGACCGTATTCAACGTAGAACGACTCGAATCGTTGATGACCCTGTTATTTCCGGGCAGCTCGATCTTTTGGCCTTACGGAGAGATGTCGGTTCCCTCTGCATCTTTTACCGAATTTTCAATGGGAAGTGTTCCGAGGAATTGTTCGGCTTAATACAAGCAGCTAAGTTCCATCATAGGACATCGCGACAGAACTCAAAGTTCCATGCCCACCATCTCGATATACCTAAATGTAGTACTGAGCGGTATAAACGCCATTTTTTACCGCGTACAACAGTACTATGGAACCAGCTGCCTTCCTCGGTATTTCCGATCCAATACGACTTAGGGATCTTCAAGAAAAGAGCATTCCTCTTCCTTAAAGGCCGGCAACGCGTCTGCAAGACACCTAGTTTTGCGGATGTCTATGGGCGGCGGTTGTCACTAACCAGCTGCTCGTTTGCCCCCTATACCATAAAAAAAAACAGTCGGTGAATTCTATGAGATTTTCACTGCACTGTGTAGGCACTGAGAAAAACATAATTCATCGATCATTGAGCGATACCTTTACCGCTGAGAGCCTTACACTATTACACTTCACAATAGACACGTTAGGAAACACTTTCTTCCTCCAAAGCAAGGGCACTCCTCCGCATGGCCTCCCGTGTATTACGAGCCGAGGTACCAACCGCGGAATTGTCCGCTAAGGCGAAGTCTCGGTCGATGCTTCCAGGAACAGCCAGGTCGTGAAGTAGTAGCTACGTCTCCTGTAGCGCTATCATATCAGCTGAGCGACATAGTCTGCGTACACACTCCACTGATCTAATTAAATTTTTGCAGTTAAAGCTAACTAATTTAACGTTCGCATACATTATTTATTGTGTTGATTTAAGCTTTCATTTGGGAGATTCCGTTTTCACGACTTTTAAAGTTAATAAATCTCCATCTGGCCAAAAGTATTCTGACATAAATACATTCAATTTATGTTTGGGTACAAATATCTTATAAGATTCATAGTCTTTATTCAACTTCATACTCATTTTTGATATAGAAACATCAATATTTATTTTAGTTCTAATATATTTCTCGATGTCACATACAGTCGCTACCTTCGCTACATTATAAATGTAAATATATAAATAAATTATATTTATTTCCGCGGCTTTAAAATTATTTCCAGACGGTATATTGGCTTTCCCTCTATTTACCACAAAACGATTACGTAGCTTTTTCCTTTACACTGTACATTTATCAATTCTTCACTTGGCGCCTGCTACTTCCATTCGCCCCCTCGAACGACAGCTGCTACGGTTTTATTTTTACAATTTGTAGAATCCACTCCACGCGGAATAGCCGTGTGTCTCCAGGAACAAAGGGCTCGGGCAGCGGATCGCTCGGCTCATTCGCCGCTATCGCTTGTACGCTTTGTGTGGATTCTCTGCGGTGCGCGTGCGGTGAGCTATAGCTACCCTCACTTTAAATAAATGATTCACCCTTATCTCCATAATTCATATCCCGTGTAGATAATTTATGTTTATCATTATAATCATTAGCCAAGGGAGGCAATTCCATAGGCCCACTGTTGCACTCGAAACTGTCGAGTAAACTCGTAGCTCCTATTCTTTTATTTACATTATTCTCAAACGTATTTAAATCGGGCGAAAATTTTTGTACCTCGCGTTCAGATTTATATTATTTATTAACCTGTTCCGTGGTCACATATTCCTGTTTAATGTCGTTGATATCCTGCTGCATTTTCACAAAATCTTTTAATAATCTTGTAACGTCGATATGATCAAATAGGACTGGGGGTAAGTTTTCGAGATCCTTTGCGACAAACACAGGAATGTCTTAAGAATCTGCGTCCCTAATAGGCATATAATGTCATCTATATCTCTAACTGACTTGCCTGTCTTTTTACGTACTATCTTACGTTTCTTTTTCGGCAACGAGTCGCGATTTGTTGCTAGCAGCAAAAAATTTGTTATTCGACTATGTCATCTTCGGAGAAAGCACTCGTACATATTGTAATTCTGTCATCGTCCATTACCGCGATCTTATTGTTCACGAATGCAAGTAGTTCAATAAATCAATCATTTTATTTTTGCAATTGTAGGTATTACATCAGATGTTAACAGCATATTATACAATTTAAAACAGCTACAATTAACCACTAGAGGCATGCAAATATACACATTATTAGTTAGATATAGTAATACATTAAATATTTTCTATTAAAAAAATCAATTATTACATGAAATTAGATAAGAGTTTAAATAATTATTAAAAATATATCGCTTTAATTACTAAATTTCATAATGTTTTGATCGTCAAATGTTAAATAGATAATGGTAATAATGTCCCGATGTCAAAATAATTAAATCAATCAATAAATTCATTAAATTATACAATCATCATCGAAGTACATACAAAAATTACGATTACCAAGTAGTGGTCATAAACATCAGAACATCAAGGGTCTTCTAAGGTTTTATTTCCTTAAGATACTCATCTAGATTATAGAAACATCTTTCAATCAAATATTTCTTTAATTTTACTTTAAATGTGTGCAATATGTTTATACCTTTGATTTCATCAGGCAGCATGTTATATATTTTCGGAGCTAAACATAAAACACTTCTTCGCATCATTTGTGTATTAGCCGCTATAGCTCGAAGTTTATTTTTATATCGGGTACAAGAGCATGTCTCGTATTGACCTATGTTTTCTTTTACAAATATTCCACATTCATAGATAAACAAAGATGTCAACGTAAGAATATTTAATTTGATAAAATGAGGTTTACAAGTTTCCCTTTTTCCTAATTTGCATATTGCTCTAATACATTTTTTTTTGTGCTCTAAATGCTATTAAAACGTCTGTGGAATTCCCCTAAAACATTAATCCGTATCTGATTTGTGGTGCAACGTATCCATGATATATTGTTAGGAAGGTGGACATATTCGCTATGTTTCTAATCGTATTAAGTAAAAATGCACTTTGATTTAGTTTTTTGCATACGGATTTTATATGATCTTTCCATTTTAACTTGCTGTCAAGATTTAATCCTAAAAATTTAGTCATACAAGTTTCATTTATTTCATGTCCTTTATAATTGACATTGTAAACTACAGAAGATGTCCGTTTAAAATTCATTAATTTAGTTTTATCAAAATTCAATTCTATATTATTAGTATTTAGTCATTTAATTATATTTTCAAATGTAATATTAATATTATTTTTTAAATCCAATGAATCTTCTTTTACAAATAAAACCGTACTGTCATCTGCGAATAGTGTTACGTGTTGATTGGTTACGTTGACTATGCCATTAATTTAAATGAGAAATACCAAAGGGCCTAGAACACTTCCTTGAGGGACTCCATATTTAATTTCCTTAAACTCTGAAATGTATTTTCTTTCATATTTTGTGATAGGACAGATTCGGACAGTTTGGGAAGCCTGTTTCCTCTTTCTTAAATATGTTTTTATTAAATTATATGTTAATATAGTTGTATGATCTACCCGATTAAATGCCTTTGACATGTCCGTATATAGTGCTACAACAGATTTTCGTTTGTCTATCTTAGTGTATATTTTTGATAGAAAATTATAAATAGCGTCGTTATTTTTTTTACTTTTTCTGAACCCGTATTGTTCCGATACTAGATAGATAGATAGATAGATAAAGCTTTATTTGCAACCATACAGCTCAATTACAGAACAACAATTTTGAAGAGAAATTGATAATACATAAAAAATAAAGAAAAATCTTAATCTAACATAATGTCTCAACACAATGCGTATTCATATTGTGTATGTGCTGTAGCGACGCAAATGGGTAAGTAACTCAGTGCATATGATCCAGCATAAGCTAGATACACTGGTTTTCAGTTACTGCCCTTTATGACGACGAGAGAGCGCTTAAACAGTGATTTTTTTTTGTGTATGGGTGTGTGTGCGTGCGTGTGTGTGTGTGTGTATGTGTGTGTGTATGTTTTAGCATAATAATATAATACTTACATTTGTGTCAGATAATATATATTATATACATATATTTTTTATAATCTATCGTTAGAGAAAAAAACCTTGTATTTAACTATTAATTTATCTCAGTATGATTGTT
>LUGF01013848.1:128995-147019 GCA_001625245.1 Calycopis cecrops
TAGTGCTGTGACCTAATTATAATTATTGATGACCACAATGAGTAATGAATGTCGATAAATTTAAATGTTATAAGTTTAGTTAAATTTTTTACACTAGGTTAACATGATGAAAAAAAACAATATCATAATTATCACATGTTTTTAATAATCATTTAAAAACGGAATAAAAAAGATTTAATCGGATTCAGAAATGGTAGATATGGTTGAATCGGTGTCACTATCCTCACCGTCGCTGACCTCAATGACGAATCGATCTATGGTATCTTCAATTAATCCATCTCTTTGCCAATAATTTTCTTCTAAAATTATGACGTGATCATTGAAGCCACGCCAATCTTCCTCTGTAACCTGAGAAATCGCCAGCTCCGTAACTTCTTTTAACCTTTTTAGGGATAAACAACAACATTGTGATGCCGTACTATTCTTTTCACTTTTGCCCAAGCCAACTCAATCGGATTGAGTTCGCACATGTACGGTGGTAGTCTTACTACGACATGGCCATGACTCCTGATGAATTCATCGATTTTATATGATTTTTCTATTGGTTTATGTAACTGAACCAACCAACTGAAAGAGCTCATCTTTTCTCATCGTGATTGAAGCTTCCACATTATTCTTTGTTAGCCATTCTAACATTATAGGTTTGGTGCTGGACTTTGTTATTATTAGGATTTTCTTGCACACTGTGACACGGCGCGTTGTCCATCACAACAACGCTGTTTTGCGGTAGATTAAGGATTAACACACCAGTGGCCCACTTTCCAAAATTAACACTTCATCTGTCCGTGATAATCACCTGAGGTAGTACCAGCTTTAAGAAGTAGTTTTGCCCCATTTAAAAACCCTCCTCTTGATCCCGCATGAACAAGAATAAACCTGTTTGTGGAGCTTGTGTCTGTCAACACGGCGTCGATCATTTCATTTCGCCAACATTTTTTAAAAGTGAGGTCTATCCATGTTTCATCTAGAAAAAAATATTTCGATCTTCTTGCCTATATTGACAAATTTTCCGCAAATAATTTGACCGTGCATATACAACAGCAGGCCTTTCCACCAGAATTCTGCTTTTATTATGACATTTAAGCCATTTATATCCCATGTCTTTTAACAATTTTCTTAAACTGGTCACTCCCCATGGATATTCGATTTTTTCACGAATAGCTGCAAGGATTTTAATGCAGGTCGGAACCATTTTTTTAGTTATATAAAATTCTTCAATGGTTCTGTGTACCTATAACACTTCGATCAAAATCATCGACATTTAAATTTTTCTTTTTAATACATGGCATTTCCTTTTTAGAAGGAGAACAAAGAGGCCCTTTCTTAGACTCATTTTGAATTGCAGCCAATGTTCTTTTGGAAAGTCCGGTATAACGGCTTGCTCGGTCGAAAGCATTATTCAAATTAAATGTAAAATTTTTGTTCTGCCTTTCTTCAACACACATTTCTAAAACATTTTTCGCCATTTCTCGTGCTTGGCGATGTATAAAAGCTCGTTTTTTTGTAACGCAACTTGATGGACTTGGATCAGTCATTATTAAAATAAAAAAAATGACACGGGAACTTCAGTATTAACACAATAACACGGCAAACGTACGATAGTTGACAAGGATGGCACAGCACTACACTGCAGGCGCGTGAGGTGGGGCGTAGGGATAGCGGGGGGAGATGCTCCCGCTCTTTACCTCAGACCCTGACTGCATTCAACTCGCGCGCTATCTGTACTTTCTCAATCATAGTACCATCATAATTTATGTTTTTTTTTGGTGTTTTTAATAGTATAGGGAGGCAAATAGCCTTTTCATGAATACCAACAACAACAAATATCAATTTACGCTTTTATCGTATGAGCCAGAGGTACTTCGACGGTTGTGACTTTAAATGTTTTTTTTCTCAAAAACTAATAATGATATCTCGCTCAAACCAATTTTCCTTGAAAGTTTTAATTGAGATCTTTTGGATTTCTTACTCTCTTATTATTAAAGTTATAGGAGGTGGGACACTCACTTTTCCACTTTGAAAGCGTCAATCTTTTAAACAATTGATTTTGACGAAAAATGGTTTTAGTAACTTCAATGTAATTTTTGAAGACCTATACTATACTACTCATATACGAGATAATATTGTTGGTTTATTGTAATGTATTAAAGTAATCCTTACTCATATACATATACAGTATATGTTTATGATTAAGGATTACATTCTTCTGGGAAGAAAATAATTTAATAAATAAAATATATTAGTATTATTGTTCACAGTAATAATGTAAGTCTACATAAAATAGGTATATTCCATTTATGTAAAGGACTATTTATGGCATATGCACGTATTTTGATGCTAAGATATTAGAAAAGATTAAGGCCTAATATTTATTAGTTAGAATTATTGTGCAAAATTTATCATGTTTCTAGGCCTATAATCCAGTATTACAAGATGACAGGGTAAGGTTTATTTATTGAATTTGATATAAATACAACATTGATAAATGCGAGTGACACTAAATAAAACCAAGTACATATACTGTAAGTTCCTACTGTTAATCCTAAACTATTAAAAAAGGTTTACGAGAAGTAAACGAAAATACTTTTTCCAAAGAAGTTAAATAGCTTTATAATTAAGAAAAAAAAGGAAACATCTTTTGGACTGACTTGTTGTGACCTGCGTAACGAATAATCCGCAACTCGTGATTGTTATTAGCCTTTGCCTTTCCGCGTCTGCCAAAAGAGCTTCTTTCGGTCAGAAGTGGAGAGAAAACGTCGCACTGTGTAATGGCTTTCAGTCCGCTGACTGCGAGGTCAGCTGTCTTGATTCATCGTGTCCGAAGTGAGAAAAAACTTTGAAAATTCCCGTGGCCAACCTATTGCTCCTATTGATATGATTTTTGTGATGTAGCCTGGAAATGATACACTAAATATGTGGATTTATTTAACACCTCTCGCTTATATCAACCTTGTAAAAAATAATATAAAATATTTTATTATAATATGAAATATCGGTAAATTTTCATGCAATAAAATGTAACTAATATTATGACTGAGTCAAACATAGTATATTATATAAAACTTACATAATTACAAAAACAAAAATACTACCTTTAATATATTTTTTAAATATATATTAAATATATATAAAAATATTAAAATTTTAAATAAAAAAACATTCAAAGCATCACAACAGTACTGCAATGTTGATCCGCTTTACCTTCAATTCAATTCAATTCGTTTTATTTGTCTAAATATGTGTACAGAATAAGATAATACAAACATTAGGTGGTTTCTAACAAATTCTGCCTTTTCGGCGTGCAAATGTCTTATAGCTACATTCATACTTAATCTAAATTGTACCCTACGTCAACAACATAACAAACAAACATACGCCTTTATATGTCTACGACCCTTGCGGTCTGCTATCATCACTCGCCCAACGTAGTCTACGCCGCATTCATAAAAGGGAAATTCCAAATTAAGCGCTCTTCATGTAGGTTCACCATGATAGGTTGTACTATTTTAGCTTTCAATTTGCAACACCTAACGCAAGAACGCACTGTAAATAAATAAATAAAATAAAAAGCCTATTTATTTCATGCAAATTGTACAGTTACACTCGAAATAATACGTAGAAAAAAATAATTAAATATTAGGTTGATCTGCATGAACCCCTGTCTGGGTAAAGGCCTCTTCCAAAGCTGACCACTCTTCTCTATCACGCGCTACTAGGTTCCACCGGGGACCGGCTGTTCTTTTAATATCGTCGTCCCAACGTGTTAACGGTCTGCCTCTGTACCTTTTGCCTAGTGGGCCGTTCCATATTGTCGTTCTGAACGTCCATCTTTGGTCGGTAAGTCTCGCAACATGCCCCGCCCACCTCCACTTCAATTTCTGGGCGTAACTCAAAGCATTAGTTGCTTTGGTAATTGACCTTATCTTTGAGTGTCTAATTTTTTGTATTTTCTTTATCTTCAACATACTACGCTCTATTCCTCTTTGACAGGTATCTATTTTGTTTTTTATTTTGGTAGTAAATTTCCAAGTTTGGCAGCCATATGTCAAGCATGGCAGTAGACTTGCATTCATGCCTTTCGTTTTGATATTTATTGGCATGTTGCTTTTAAATATTTCTTTAGCTCCAGTATTTATTCCAAGTACTTTGGACCCTTCTGTCTATTTCCAATTCATTATTTTTTCTCTCAAAACTAATTCTCTTTCCTAAATATATATATGTTTCTACATATTCCAATGGCTTGTTATTAACTGTTATTGGTCTTTTCCAGCTGTTTGTTATTCCCATAGTCTTAGTAAGATTCATTTCCAGACCAACTGAAACTGCCCAAATGTAAGGATTCGACCATGAGCTGTAACTGCGAGCTTGTCTCCGAGAGAAAAACTAGGTCGTCTGCGAATCTCAGATGACTTAGACAATTTCCTTTTATATTTAGTCCCAGTTTGCTCCAAATTAGCTTTTTAATAATTGATTCGAGAACGGCTATAAATATTGTTGGAGAGAGTGGGTCTCCCTGTCTTACACCTCTTTCTATGGGGAAGCTGGGACCGAGAGTTTCTAACTTGATTCGACCTATATTATTGTTGTATATACTCTTTATTACTTCTATATATTTTTCTTCTACTCCTTGCTCTCTCAGACTTTCCCATATACATATGTATGAAACTGTGTCGAAGGTCTTTTGGTAATCAATGTAAGCAATGCATAATGGTTTCTGCTGCTCTTGATACTTTTCTATAATTTGCTCAAGGGTGTGGATATGGTCAACAGTAGAGTATCCTCTCCTGAAACCTGCCTGTTCTGTCGGTTGTTTTGCTTCCACTGCCTTGCTAATCCTTGCATTTATAATAGCGGAGAATAGTTTATAGACGCTAGGTAGTAAGCTTATAGGTCTGTAGTAAGCAATGTTCTTTGGATCTCCTTTTTTATAGAGAAGTATAATGTTTGATTCGGACCATTGCTTTGGTGTTTCGGATTTATTTAATATAAGGTTAAAAATATTTGTGAGAGGTGATGTCAGAGCCGATTGTACCATTTTTAATGCTTCGTTTGTTATGTTGTCCGAACCTGGGCTTTTCTCTATTTTCAATTTTCTTATCTTTTTCTTGATTTTCATTTCGTTTATGGGATTTATATCATTGTTATTTATGATAATCGAGTTACAAGCGGTGGTTATTTGTGTCTGTGGATTATGGTAGAGATTTCTGTAGAACTCGGTTCGTCGGAAGAACGCACTGTATATTTAGCTAAACTTGTTACACCTATAGGCCAATAACTGTGTCTGACAATTGACAATAGCAAGCGGGGGCCGGCATGCATATGTTTGTGATGTAATGATGGAAATATTATCTGCAAAGAGGATGCTTAGCGCTTATTAGAATAGCATGTTTAACCTTATAGTCATAATTATTATTGGCAAGTATGCCCCCTATCCGAATAAGATTATTTGAGTCAATAAACGGAGAAAGTGAAAGGAGCCTATTTTTGAAATGCATCTCTTTATGATCTAAAAGTGTTTTTCGTTCATCGTAAAATGAATCGTTTTGGGATACCTTTGTGAGAATAGTCGCATTGTCTAGTTCACTATTAGTGTCTTCAATGCTTCTTGTTTTGATATTTGTTTGTCTAGTTGCTTGGTGAAAGTTATTGATGAATCTTAATATAAAAGCCATGATGCGACGTGATTTGGAGTATTTTGAACACGAGCTTATTAATGTCGAAAATATATTGTCCTCTTTGGATGTGTAAAAACAAGTAATTGTTTCGGGTATGTTGGTGGGACATACCTCATTGCTAGGCTTGCGAGGTCAAAGGGATGGATCCAATACTAGGAAAGCAGGATTCGACCACCATAATGGGGAGTCACCTAAGATATTCGCCGCCATACCCCGTGAAGCCATATCTGCAGGATTCTCTTTCGAAGGCACGTAACGCCACTCGTGATTCGAAAAACCTTCCCCGAGACTCGATGACGCACGAAAGGCTTTAGTTGACTTGGAGATGAGTCAAGCCAGCTCAAGACTATTGTTGAATCTAACCACAGAACGCATTTAATGAAAACAAGTGAAAGTGATGTCAAAGCCTAGCCTGACTCCTTTGAGTGCCCCACATAGCTCTAAACGTGGTATGGCGGTAGCCTTTAATGGAGCTACCTAGCTTTTAAAGGCTATTAATAGAACGCTAATTAACTCATCGGTATTTACATAACGTATATATGCGCAGGAGCTAAATGCCTTTTCTGAAGCGTCTGAAAAAATCTGCAGTTATACCTCGACCGGTGCTGAAGATACGACACATCGTGATACTGACAAGTTATTCATATGTGATAATGATGAAACGAAATTACACCATTGATCATATAATTTCCCCATAATTGGGTCATCCCAACTACATTTATTTGTCCACAACTGTTATATGATAATTTTTGCTTCTACGATGTAAGGTGTGACCAGACCCAACGGATTAAATACTTGAGCAATCGTGGACAAAATATGGCGCTTACTTATAACATTATTAGTAGGAGTATTTATAGAAAATATTAATTTCTCTTCGAAATATTTCAAATTTAGACCTAACGTTTTGGAGAAATTTTTAGTACTCAGATTCACGTATCCTGATACTCGTTTTTTGCCGGGAATTGCTTGTAAAATTTTATCACTATTCGAATACCATTTGCTTAAGTTTAGTAGGGCTGTTTTTAAAGTCCTGACTACTCCTAGACAGAGATATTTCTTTATCGTTTGTTGTGTGGCCGGATAAGAAATCAGTAACATAGAAGTCGTGACATTTAGCACGTTTGACTTCCGAGTTCACGGAATCTATGCCCAGTTGATTAAGGCATCGAGTGGCTAAATAAGATGCTGAAGCCATACCGTAAGTTATGGTATTCAGCTTATAACCTTTAAGAGAATGAGAAGAACATCTACAATATTTGTTCAAGTGGACGTTGCTATTTTGAAACTTTAGTATTGATTTTATCTTGAAGTTATTTTTATAGAGCCATGTAATTACTTCCTTTATTGTTTGTATTATTTACTTACTTCATTTTTAATCAAATGAAATCATTTTTTATTTGCTTAAATAAAATTAAAATCCTTTGATCCTTCAATGTTATTGAAATCCTTAAAACGCAATGTACCCGATCGTAGGTGTCAAGTCTGTTCACTAAAGGGCCACAACCCTCACGTACCACAACTTCATATACGACACTCCTCATATACGAGATAACATTATTATTTGTTTATTATTGTAATTTGTATTACTATTATTATTAATATTATTATCCACAGTAACAGCGTAAGTCAACATAAAATGTGGTATATTATATTTATTTGTCTATTTAGTGGTTATCCATTCCATTTATGTAAAGAACTATTTGTGGTAAATTCATGCATTTTAATGCGAAGATATTTATTAGTTAGAATTATTGTGCAATAATTATCATATTTGTTTCTAGAGCTTTGATCCAGTAATACAAAATGCCAAGGTAAGCTGTAAGGTTTAGTGATTGAATTTGTTAATAAAAACAACATTGATAAATGCGAATGGCAATAAACGAAATAAGTTCCTACTGTTAATCCGAAACTATTAAAAAAAAGTTTGCGAGAAGTAGACGAAAATACTTTTACCAAAGATGTTAAATAGCTTTATAATTAAGAAAAAAAGGAAACACCTTTTGGAATGACCCGTTGTAACCTGCGCAACGCACAATTGGTGCGATTCCATTAGGCTCACTCGACTTATAAATATCCAAGGCCAGAAGTGCTTCCCATACAGTAACCTGCGCAACGGATAATTGGCGACTCGTGATTATTAGCCTTTGCCTCTCCGCGTCTGCCAAAAGATAAAGTATATGTCGCAGTCAGATAATATAAACCGCCGTATTACATTACGGCTAGCCATTTAGAAAAACAGGGCCGTTTTGTAATGCGGCGGGTCACTGGAAAAAATTTCAGGTTTGGTTCAGAATCAATAATACATTCGATTTATGAAATAAAAAATAAAAAAAAAATAAGTAGATACAAATATTTTGTCCCATGTTGTAAAACATATTTCTTGGTCACCACGAGCATAGCACTCGCGACTCACGGTAGGCCGACGTCACTGATCTTGAAGTCATACATTTCGTGTAAGAACATCAATTCGATGTATTTTTAAGGACCATTTCAAATCGAGCGACGATAAAATTTAAAACACAAATTTTATAATGTTGTAAATTTCTAATGTTTTATTTTGTGTACATAAATTATTAAGGGTGCTATCGGTAAAAAGTGCCGAAATTGATTTTTTTAAGGCAAATTACTCGTAAATGGAAAAAGTCTATTGAAGATCAACTTTGGATATTGTTATGATTAAATAAAAATTGTATTTCAAGTCAAAATTAGTCAAATCATCTAATTAGTCTTACCAATTAATAAAAATATACATAATAGAATCTCATAATATTATAATCAATAATTATTATTAAATTAGTAGTCAAGTAAAGTAATATTACAATTTGTCAATTAAAAATTCATTAATGTTATAATATAATTTATCAAGCAATAATTGAAATAAATATCTTTTAAAAAAAGCAAGCGTCATAATATTATATATGCTTTTAGATATATGGTTATAAATTGGTATGGCAGAACAGTATAGGTACGTTTTTCCTAAACAAAGCCAACCGGTATTTGGGTATATAAAGTTTATTTTTATGTCTAGAACGTGAACTGTTCCGTGCTTTAAACATTGAGGATATTTTTGTAACAAAAACAGATATTTCAAAAATGTATAAAAATGGCATTAATTGGCAATATTTTGAATCTTTTGAATAGAGGCTTACAGCTGACATTATATTCTGCATTATGTATCTTCATATGTATGTATCAGATCTTATACAACGCTTTTGCGCTGTTAAATGCGCATCTGTTGAATTGTCCCAAAAAAATTAAACCATAACACATCATAACACATCATAACAGACATGAGGCATAACCGTGGTAAGCTAATACTGCTACTTCCATCGAAACTATTTGTCGAATACGCTTTATTGCATATACGTGTTTATCTAATCCTACTAATATTTGAAGACCTATTCATCGACACTCCTCATACACGAGATAATATTATAATTTGTTTATTGTAACTTATTAAGGTAATCCATAATCAAATACAAATACTCTTTTTGGGAAAAAAATAATTTATTATATTAGTATTATTATTATTCACAGTAATAGCGTAAGTCAACATAAATGTGGTACATATATTTAGTGGAATGGATATGGTCCATTTATGTAAAGGACTATTTGTGTTAAATGAACACACTTTGATGCACAGATCTATTACTTGCTAGAAAAGATTTACCCCCAATATTTATTAGTTAGAAATAATGTACGAAATTGATCATATTTGTTTCTAGAGCTTTGATTCAGTAATACAAGATGCCAAGGTAAGCTGTAAAGTCTAGTTATTGAATTTGTTAATAAAAACAACATTGATAAATGCGAGTGGCAATAAACGAAACCACGTATACTATAAGTTCTTACTGTTAATCCGAAACTATTAAAAAAAAGTTTACGAGAAGTAAACGAAAATGCTTTTTCCAAAGAAGTTAAATAGCTTTATAATTAAGAAAAAAAGGAAACATCTTTTGGACTGACCTGTTGTGGACTGCGTAACGAATAATCAGCGACTCGTGATCATTAGCCTTTGCTTCTCCGCGTCTGCCAAAAGAGCGTCCGTCGGTCAGAAGTGGAGCTAAAACATTGCACTGTGTAATGGCCCTCAGTCCGCTGACTGCGAAGTCAGCTCTCATGACTCATCGTGTACGAAGTGAGAAAAAACTTGAGAAAAAGCTAAAATATCGCTCTGATTGATCTGATTTTTATGATGTAGCCTGGAAATGTGCACTAAATATGTGGTTTTATTTAACGCCTCTCGCTTTTATCAACCTTGTATAAAAAATAATACAAAATACTAGCTGTATCCCGCGGTTTCACCCGGTCTAATTTCTAAGAAATCCATATAAACTTCAACACCCTATTTCATAGGGGTTGAATTTCTAAATACCTTTCTTAGCGGATGCCTACGTCGTGACATCTACCTGGATGCCAAATTTCAGCTTGATAGCTGATCCGTCCAGTGTTTTGGGTTTTTAGATTTTGTTTTGTTTGCGATGATAGATGACTATGTCACTTTCATATATATATAGTTATTATATGAAGTATAGGTAAAAGTTTCATGCAATAAGAAGTAATTAATATTATGACTGAGTTTTTTTTATTATAGCAAACGAGCAGTTGGGTCACCTGATGTAAAGTGATTACCAACGCCCACAAACATCCGTAACACCAGAGGTCTAACAGATGCGTTGCCGACCTTTGAGGAAAGAATAAGCTTTTTTCTTGAAGATCTCTAGGTCGTATCGGTCCGAAAATACCGAAGGGGGCAGCTGATTTCAAATTGAAATGTTGCACGGGATGAAATTGCTCTTATAGCGCACAGTAGTGGACTTGCGAGGATCTAGGTAGTGACGGTGGAGTTTGAAATTTCGGCGCGAAGTTCTATAATGGAGTTCAACTGCGGGTCCGATCCGAACAATTCCTCGGAACACTCCCCGTGATAAGTACGAAAGAAGATGCGCAGTGAGCTGACATCTCTAAGCAAAGCAAGAGTATCAAGCTGGCGGGAGAGATACTAGTTATCCACGAATCAAATCGCTCTTTGTTGTATACGGTCTTTTGGAATGAGCTGATATTGCGGGGCTCCAGTCCAAATATGAGAGCAGTACTCTATGTGCGGTCCTCTTTGCGCTTTGTAAAGTTGCAGCCTATGGGCTGGTATGAAGCTTCGCCCTGCCGAGCACACCTAGCTTTTGCGACGATAATTTAGCCTTCGCTTCCAAGTGACCGCGAAACTGAACGTTATTCGAAATTTCGACGTCCAGTATTCCAATGCTAGCTGTAGTTATGAGGGGAGTGTTTTGGAATCGAGGAGATACGACAAAGACTTTTTAGAGTTAAATTGGACTAAATGTAGTCGGCCCCATTACGACACTTCGCATAAGCTCGACTAGATTTCAGACACAAGTTTGTTCCGGTAGTCCTTGATTTGTTGCCGTGAAATATTGACGCGGCCAGTGTATAGTGCGTCACAAGTTCTATCATCTGCATAGCAATGAATGCTATCGGTTTGAAGAATGTCATTTATATGCAAGAGAAATAGAGTGGGTGACAGAACACAGCCTTGTGGAACGCCAGCATTGACTCACATGAGGTCCGAGCATGCACCGTCGACTGCGACCTTAATGCTCCGGTCGGTCAGAAAGCTGGCGTTCCAGTCCCAATGTTTTCACAGGTATCCCAAAAGCCGGAAGCTTGGAAAAAGGATCTTTGTGCTAAACTCGTTCAAAGGTTTTCAATATGTCCAGACTAACCTCCAACGCCTCCCCCTTTAATTCAACAGCTTCCGCCCATCGATGCTTAAGGTAAGTTAAGAGGTCACCAGTAGAACGACCTTGCCGGAAACCGTACTGACGATCGCTGAGCAGCTGGTGCTACTCTATATACCGCAGGAGCTGGATATTGATAATTATTGCCATGATCTTAGAAAACAAGGGGGTTATTGCTATAAGCCGGTAGTTGGGCGGGTCAGAGCGGTCTCCTTTTTTTGGGATCGGGTGCACTAGAGCTTTCCAGTTCCTTGGGACGATGCCAACAGAGTAGGAGTACCGGAAAATACGCGTTAAGACAGGTGTCAACTCGGGGACATATCTACGTAGCACAATTGGTGCGATTCCATTAGGCTCACTCGACTTATAAATATCCAAGGCCAGAAGTGCTTCCCACACAGAAACCTGCCGGATCTTTATGTCCGGAATAGAGTGATCAAACCGTGAGATTGTGGGCGGCGTAGTTCCCTGGTCATTGAAAGTCGAGTTGGATGTAAAAAGACAGTCCAGGAGATCGGCCTTACTTTTGCATTTTAGGCCAACGAGTCATCACACTGGCGCAAAGATCGTAGAGATGGCAGACCGAAATTCTCAAGGACAGCCTTGGCGAGAGGACACAATGAACGAGTTTCAGAAGGATGATGGGCTAGGCGTTCGCCAATTTTGCCAATGTGCTCTGACTTTGCTTTGGCGATATCATTTTTTAGAGACCTGGAAGCGAAATCATACTCCTTTACCAGTGCGCTGGTATTTATGTCCTAAGATGTCGCCGCTTTTAGTCAAGCCTGATAGCACTCCTGCTTATGGCGTAACGTCAACCGACAAGAGTGATCAAATGAAGGCTGGGATTTGCCACCAATCGGCAATTTAGAGAACGGAATGAAAAGTTCCATTCCCTGAAGCACCACATCGGCGACGGAGTCGGCAATGGCATCAGGATTGTCCAGAGAGAAACAAATTCGCCTCAATAGGTAGGATGCAAAGAAAAGATGCATCCCGTCCCAATCTGCTGACCTACAGCGCCAGACGCGACGGCAGCTTCCAGTGTATGGCCTTAAATTGCGTCTAACGGGCACAGTACTCCGTATCAAGCAGTGCTCCTTCGAGCTTAGAGGAATATCGACGGATACTAGGTAGCTGTCCGGATGAGAGGTCAACAGAAGGTCTAACAGGGAAGGTGTATGGTCGTCAATATCTGGGATTCGCGTGGGCGAGGAAACCAGTTGTGGCAGACCGTATGCCAAAGCGAAGTCGTAGAAAAATCTTCCCGCATGATCGGCGGAACCTAGCCAGTCGGCGTGGTGGGCGTTAAAATCACCAAGTATCACGATCTGGAGCACGGAATCGGTCGCTATTTCGATGTGCTCGATGAGTCTATCAATTGCGTCGTTTCTGCTATGGGATCTATACACAGGCACGTATAGACGCGGGGATGGACGTCGCTGTCTATACGCAGCCAGAGGATGGAGAGATCCCTATCTTCAAGATGGCTTAAGCGGCGAAAGCAGATATTCCCACTGACGTATGCGCAAACTCCAGCCCGTGGTATGAAGACCCGCGGTAGCACAGGCAACAAGTATGTATTTGTATACAGGCTGTACAAGAAAAAGAGACACCTGTGCTAATGGGGGATACAATACATTAGTAGTATCCACACGCAAAATGACTTTTTGAAAAATTCATAAGCGTTGAAGAGAGCCAAAAGTCTGTGAGGGTTCAAAATTATAAAAATATAATTTTTTTTTATAAAAAAACACATAAGACGTGCAAACTAAATTATTATAAACCAGATGTGTACTTTAATTTTGTTTTTTCCCGACTGTGACTTTAAAATATTTTTTTCTCTAAAATTAAACTTCTCTGACTAACTTTAACTTCTCTTAAGAAAACTTCTCTAACTAATTAATAATGATATCTTATTTAAACCAATTTTTCTTAAAAGTTTTCATTGAGATCCACAGCATATAATTTTTTTAGATATCTCACTCTCTTATTTTAAAAGTTAGAGGAATGGGGACACTCTATTTTCCATTTTGAAAGCGTCTATCTTTTAAACAATTGATTTTGACGAAAAATGGTTTTAGTAACCTAAATGTCATTTTTGAAGACCTATTCACCTCTCATTTACGAGATTTGTTTATTGTAACTTATTAAGGTAATCCTCAATAATGTGCGTATTATACTGTTTCTGGGAAGAAAAGCATTTTTTGAATTTGTATTACTATTATTGTTCACAGTAATAGCGTAAGTCAACATAAAATGTGCTATATTATATTTATATGTCTATTAAGTGGTGTAGTCCATTTATGTAAAGGACTATTTGTGTTAAATGAACACATTTTGATGCACAGATCTATTACTTGCTGGAAAAGATTTACCCCCAACATTTATTAGTTAGAATTAATGTGCTAACCTTATCATATTTGTTTCTAGGCCTATAGTCCAGTATTAAAAACTTCTAAGGTAAGCTGTAACGTTTAGCCATTGAATTTGTTTTGTTGATTAATGCGAGAGGCACAAAATGAAATAAGTATATTGTAAGTTCCTACTGTTAATCCAAAACTATAAAAAAAAATTACGAGAAGTACACGAAAATACTTCTCCAAAGTAGTTAAATAGCTTAATAATTAAGAAAAAACGGAAACATCTTTTAGGCTGACCTGTTCTGACCTGCGTAATGAATCGGCGACTCGTGATCATTAGCCTTTGCTTCTCCGCGTCTGCCAAACACATACAGGGTAACTTGGATTGACACATGGGATCCAAATTTACGCGGGTGAAACATAATAATTCAGCGATAAGTGTCTACCAGTAGTTTATCTATTATAATAACGAGGAAAGCAGTATTATCTACTTTCTCAATCATAGTACCATCCTAATTTGTAATAATTTTTCTTGATTTTTTTATATTGTTATAAAGTTTGAAAATTTACAATGTTAGTTTTTGATAGAATTATATTTAAATTATATTTATTGAGCCTTGTAATTACTTCCTTGATTCCATTATTTACTTAATTTTCAATCAAATCAAATCAATTTTTACTTGCAAAAATAAAATTTGAAATCCTTTGATTCTTCAATGTTATTGAAATCCTTAAAGCGCAATGTACGCGTAAAGGTCAGGTCGGTTCACTAAGCAATCAGCTTTACCTATAACTCTGTCCTTTTGGAAACTATATTATATTAACTATATAACTACATAAGTCTAAACTCAACTAATAGTGGAGTGCCTGGGAGTTTTCACCTCTGACTAGAGTTACAGTGAATGAATTAATATGATCGATTTGGGATATTGTTTTTTAAACTATAAATTGCAATGTTAACCCAAAATTTTTTTGTACACTACTTTTTTTTCCCTTTTTTAATCGTTTATTCAGTGCTCCACAATACATAAACAAAAAATAAAAAGAGATAAAAAAAGTATACAAAATCAAAATAATATCAACTAATCTATGTATAAACATAAACTTATTTACAGTGTATATCTGCACAGAAGCGCAATGTGGAGGGGCACTGAAGGGCATACCACTCGGCATACACCGGATTTTAAACATATTATTATAAAAAAAATATGTTTGACCATATATTTTCACTTAAAACAGTATTTTTTTTATTCATATTTATGTTAAATTGTATCTGAGTAGACAAATAGGAACATTTTTCAAAGATTTTCGAAAATAGCAGTAGGGATCTCGATAGGTAGAAAATCGTAGAGGGTAGAGCGGAGCGACAGCTGCTATATACAATGGAATTTCTCGGCTAGTTTAATTATAAGTAAAAGAAATGTACTCTATTGAGTACATTTAAAAAAATAAGGTAATTAATTACGACTAATGAAAAGAAAAAAAAATATTAGTACAGAATCTGTTTATTTAAATATATTACAGTGTTGTCTATATCAAATATTTTCTTCTACTTCATTTATATGCTTAATAGGTGAATTATTGTAACAACTATTTCCGCTGCACTGTAAACATGCTACACTGCAGTATAAACCACTTATTCGGCATCCACACGTAGCTCCACAACCCTTTTTGCAATTACAAAATAACATATGCAATAAATTATCCGGAGCAGGTAATTGATTCATTGCTATTGGAATGTACATGTTATTGGCATACTTCCATAACCAATTTTCAATAACTACATAATTTCCTAGCCATATCTGAATTTGTAGGTACACTCTTATAAGGTGCTCAAACGCTGCATCAGTTGTTGCAGGCAGTGAGTTGCTAGAAAAGATTAGCCCCTAATATTTATTAGTTAGAATTAATGCTCAAAACTTATCATATTAATTGTTTCTAGGCCTATAATCCAGTATTAGCTAAGGTAAGCTGTAAGTAAGTAAGTCATTTCAGTCAATGAATTTGTTATAAATACAACCTTTATAAATGCGAGAGTCTCTAAATGAAACCACGTATACTATAAGTGCCTACTGTTATTCAAAAACTATTTAAAAAAGTTTACGAAAAGTATACGAAAATACTTTTTCCAAAGAAGTTACATGACATATTTTGGACTGTTCTGTTGTGACCTGCATAACGAATAGGCGACTCGTCATCATTAACCTTTGCTCTGTCAAAAGAGCTTTCTTCGGTCAGAAGTGGAGCGAAAACATCGCACGGTGTAATGACCCTTAGTCCGGTAGTCAAATCACCTAATTAGTCTTATCAATTTAATCTAAATCTATATATTTTTATGTTATATTAATATTTATTTATTTATTGGTAATCCAACAGCTTTACACGTAATCTTATTCTAAATTACATAAATCATGGATACAATGGGCCAATATAAGATTACAACTTAAAATCAGTTAAAAAAATGAAAAAGAAATTAAACAAACGACAATAGGCTGGTAATGTTGAGTGTTCATCTTGTGTTGCAAGTGTATAGGTGTGAGTGTCAGTATGTATGTTGGTGCATATGTAGCTGTGCGTGTATGTTGTTGCGTTGTGTTTAATGTGTAAATTATATTATTTAAAGAAACCATTAATTTTAGTAATTTCCCTACCAAAGCGCTGTTTACTCAGACCAAGTATATCCGCACTAGAATACTCTTTATTATATAACTGGGTTTTGCGAATAAGCACATTGTTGTTGGCATAATTTGTATTAACCCTGGGGACGTAAAATAGCTCCTTTTTACGTGTGCGATACCCAGGTACATTGAAGTATATTGATTCAAGCAATTCCGAGCAGTCTGTCATTATTCAATAGTTTATGCAGTAACATCAAATCATTTCTTTTTCACCTGAGGATTAGGGGTAATCTATTCTAAAGTGCATACAAACATTATTGTACGTATCATAAGTATAGTGATCTTTAAAACATAAGAACTTAAGAATTTTTTTTGGATATTCTCAATTCTGTCTATATGCACTTTATTGGCAGGCATCCATACAGTGGAACAGTAGTCAACAACGCTCCTGACATATGCAGAGTAAATAATTTTGATGCAATTTATATTGGTAAAAGGTCCACACGTACGTTTGATAAAACCCAGCTGTTTATAGGCTCTGTTTAACCGTTTCCGTGCGGATGACACGGCAGCCGTGTCATACGTTTCTTTAACGTGTGGCGTATGACACGGGAGCCGTGTCATTTTTAAATCGATTATATCTCCCTCAAATTACATTTTAAAAGGTTCAACCCTGAACATAACTTTCATATTTTTTCATGTATATTAAGCCTGTATGCTACGTTTCTGAATATTCTATGAAAAAGAAAAAAATTGCGATTGTCAACCTTTTATGAGCTGTATCAATAATAACTTTTAATTAGGCACATTAAGAAAATGTCACTATTAGATGCATGGGGTCACTCCAGACGTCAAATACATATATAAATCAAAATGGAATGGAAGGAAAGAAAAGGCTTTTAAATATTTACAGTAGATTATTGTTTTAAATATTATGATATATAATTTGGTCAATTGGTCATTGTGTAGCCCGTTTTAAGTAGCGGCTTTTTGAAAGATTTCAAAACACATAATGTAAAAACAGTGAATAGCCCAAGAGCAGGTTGGAAAAATACTGACCGATCGAGTAAGAGTTTAAAATGTTTTTTTTTTAATTTGTACTTATATCGAGAAAAAATAGTACCATTGTATGTCCGGGCAAACCTTGTTTATAAGTCTTAAATATATCGTCTCTGGAGCTATTTTCACACAGTTACTATATCAATGGAGTAAGAGACAGCTATTACAAGACACATAAAAGTTAGGAACAAATTCCGTGCAGGCATATAATGATATTTTTTATTCTCCAGGTAGGTTACCTTAACTTTATAAAAAAAACATTTTATTTTTTTATTTCATCGGCCAGTATTTTTGCAGCCAGGTCTCATTTCACAACGTGTATAAAAAAGCTTTCAAAAAAATAGTAAGTGCGGCTGTGAAACAATAACCCTAAAGATAAATGAATGCATGTGTTTTAAAGCACAATGACGAGTATATTATAGTTTGTATTATAGTGCTCAAACAAAGTGTGGGAATACAACTTTATGGTTTCTTTTTGTGTATTAGGTTTATGAAGTCAATAACATCAGATATGAGTATTAACGAGTCAACTAAGAACATTCACAAATCAAAT
>LUGF01013848.1:218426-230887 GCA_001625245.1 Calycopis cecrops
TTACTATGTTCATGTGAATAAATGATTATGATTATGATTATGATTATGATTATGATTCGTTTTATTTGCCTAAATGTGTACAGAATAAGGTAATATAAGCATTAGGTGGTTTTCAACATATTCTGCCTTTTCGGCGTGCAAATGTCTAATAAGTATATTCATACATAACCTAAATTTTATTCTGCAGTAACAACATAACAATATTCTACATAACAATTTAATAATTTATTTAAATTAAAAATAATAAATATAATGTCCAGTAAATCAAATAAATTTTATATTGCTAACCACATTGATAAGATTAAAAAATTATATTTCAAGTCAAAATTTGTCAAATCACCTAATTAGTCTTTTGGTGGGCCGTTAGGTTTTCCAAATCGGCAGCCAAATAATGACTATAGAAGGTCGCGGGATGTTTTAAAAGAAACACGGAGAAGATAGAAAGTACAGTAAGTATATTATGGAAAGAAATTGGACGATACAATAAGAAAGAGAGATTTTGAAAATTTGAATAACGATCGCGTAACAGTTAATGACACGGAGCTAAGACAATGTCGGCTGCGAGGACGTGTTCGGCACGTTGACTAGGTAGGCGCGCGGTTTCGCCGTGCGCCTATACTACTCCCCCGCAGAGACCGTGGCTACGGTCAGTGGTAGTAGTCCGGGAAGAGCACACTGCAACCGCTGGGCGTTGTCCTCGGCTGGCTGGTTGTGGTTGGTCTCGATGGTGCAGGTTGTGGCGCTGGAAGCACGAGTGGCGCTGCTGGTGCGAGTGGTGCGCCTGGCGCTGCGGGTGATGGCACCTCCTCGCTGACGGAGAAAGCCGGCTTGAGCCGGCCAATGGACACCGTGACCTGGCCCTGGGCTTCGATGTCGAAGGTCTTGTCTGCTCTGGCCTGTCTGTCTCTCTGGATGACCTTGTGTGGGCCAGAGTAGGACGACTCTAGGGACTTGCGCACTTGTCTCTTTCTCAGGAACACGTGCGATGCGGTGGAGAGTTTCCTGGGAACATAAAAAGCTTTATTTGTGTGCCACTTTGCTGGGCGTGGCGACAATTTGGTCATCTGGGCACGCAGTCTCGAGGCGAAGTCAGTGATGTCGGCTGATGTTGAGTCATTGCTGGGACTTAGAAACTCGCCTGGTAAGCGCAGTGACTCTCCGTACAGAAATTCAGCTATTGTTACCTGAACGTCCTCCTTCCATACTGTGCGTATGACCAGCAGTACTAGGGGCAGGGTCTCGGACCAACTGCTGTTGTTGTGGCACATGATAGCTAATTTGAGCTGACGGTGTAGCCTCTCTATCATCAGTAGTAAAGTGGTATTTCATACCCATGATGTTTGCGATGGCTTGAAGAGTTGTGACTGGAATTGCCTTTCACGGTCAGTTGTTATGTGCTCTGGACATCCGAATCTAGCGATCCATCCGGATACGAAAGCCATTGCGCAGGCTTCACCAGTGATGTCTGCTAATAGGTATGCCTCAGGCCAACGAGTAAATCTATCGATTGCTGTGAGACAGTACCTGTATCCGTGTGAGTGAGGCAATGGTCCAATCAAGTCGATGTTGACGTGCTGGAATCTCGATGATGGTGTCGAGATTGTTGTAAGTGAAGACGATGCGTGACGTGTAACCTTACTTCTTTGACATTGGTTGCATTCTTTGGCCAACTGGCGGCAATATCTGCGTATTCCAGCCCAGACGAAGCGTTCTGTGACCAATTTGACCGTTGCTGCTGCTCTTGGGTGTCTAAGGTTATGGAGTGCATCAAATACCTGACGGCGGAACTTGGTGGTGGTGACAGTCTTATGGCTTCGGTGGAAGAGTCACAATAGACCTGCTGGTTTCTGGAATTTCAGGTTAGTACCCTTCATAAGTAGATCCTTCAACTCGCTGTAAGCTTCCTGGTCCTGTGCAAGAGTGGTGTAGTCTATGGGAGATATTATCTCGTCCACACGAGACATGGCGTCAGCCACGACGTTTTCATGTCCTGAAATATATTTTATGTCCATTCTAAATTGTGCAATGAAATCAAGGTCATCGGTATTGGCGCCGTGAACGTTTATCCCGTGGAGTGCTGAAGGCATGTGTCAGTGGCTTGTGGTCGGTGTGTACTGTAAAGTGTCTGGCTTCAATCACGTAACGTAAGTATTCGATGGCTTCATACACAGACAGGAGCTCTTGATCGTAAGAACTGTATTTGGCTTGTGAGTTACTTAGCTTACGACAGAAGAATGCAAGTGGTTGCCATGGGTCTTCTTTACGCTATTACAGTACAGCACCGATGCCAGTATCCGAAGCGTCTGTATAAATTGACAGTTCAGCGTTTATATCCTGGTGAGGCAGTAAGGTGGCTTTTGAGAGACTTACCTTGGTTTCTTCGAAATCCTGGAGCTGCTTTGCTGTCAATGTTGCGAACCTCTCATCTTAGGTCCGGATAATAGGGCGTTGATAGAAGCCTGGACCTGGGCAGCACCAGGTAAGAAACGGCGGTAAAAGTTTGTCATAACCAGGAATCTACGAAGCTCTTTTACCGTCTTCGGCACAGGGAAGTCCATAATTGCTTGCACCTTCTCTTGTGTGGGTTCAATTCCGTCAGGTGATACCTTGTAGCCTAAGAAGTTGACTTTTTGCTAGCCAAACAGACACTAAGAAAAGTTAATTAGGACTCCAAACGCACTAGGCGATTAAATAATGTTTTCAGATGTTCCAGGTGTTCACAGTGATTGCGTGAAAACACCAAAATATCGTCAGCGTATCCAAAGGAGAAGTCCAGTCCTTTTAGTACCTGTTCAATGAACCTCTGCAAAGTCTGTCCAGCATTACGTAGTCCAAAAGTCATGAGCGGGAACTTGAATGGACCGAAAGGGGTTGTAATCGCTGTCTTAGGGATGTCGTCCTGGAATACGGGAATTTGATTGTATGCCTTTACCAGCTCAATTTTTGAGTAGACCTGGGTACCTGCAAGCAGGTAAGTGAAGTACTGGATATGTCGCAAAGGATAGAAGTCCGGAATTGTCCTCGCGTTAAGTGCTCTGTAGTCGCCGCATGGCCTCCATCCGTTGTCCTTCTTGGGAGCCAAGTGAAGAGCAGAAAACCATGGGCTCTCTGACCTGCGAGCTGTACCGGTCTGGAGCATTGCCTCGAACTCATTTTTGGCTATCTGCAAGCGATCAGGTGCGTCGCGCGATTATATGAACCACCTGTAACCAGGTTTCGAGGGCGGCTGGTTACAGGTGGTTCATGTGTAGACCTGATGTGATGAACCGTCGAGTCCTTGGGCGGACCTGGCTTCCCTGTAGGTCTCGTGATGTCGGGGTACTGCTTTAGGAGGTTGTGGTACCTCGTATCGCCTGATACGGCCTTGACCGACGATATGCTTTCTGTCGCTTTTGTGTGTGGCACCTGGACAGAGAGACAGGTGAGGCCATCGATGAGTCAATGGTGACGACAATCTACCAGGGGGTTGTAAAAACTCAGGAATTCCACTCCTACTATGGGTTTGATGACGTCAGCAATGACGAAGTTCCAGGTGTAAGAGCGACGTAGCCCCAGATTTAGTTCCAGGTGTATGGTCCCGTAGGTACTGATTGGTGAGCCGTTGGCAGCACATAGTGTGTACTCGGATTTCTTACGGCGTTCTCGTATGGCAGCCCTTGGGTAAACGCACAGGTCAGATCCAATGTCTGTCAGTATCAGTGTGTGTCTGTGTGTCAGATCAGAAACTGTACCTTTGTGTCCAAATCGGTGATGAATAGGCGGCCAGTTGATTGGGGGCAGTCATTCACCGTCATCAGTGACTGCCGTTGGCATTTACCGTCTTGTTGGTGCATGGTGTCTCAAATTTCTTCGCGTTCGCGCTAAAATTATTGTCATACCAACAATACCTCGGGTGTTGCTTGCCTGAGCGGGAGCGAGAGCGGGAGCGAGAGTGGCTATGGTACCTCCCACGTTGCTTGCTGCGGGGGCGGCTACGTTGCCATGCCCGCTTCTTTGCCATGAGTGACGCTACCTGCTTGGTCAGTTCTGCTACTTGCCTTTGTAAATCAATGCTACCTTGCCCCATGGGTGAGCTCTGTGACATCATCCAGCTGCTGGAACTGCTGGCTGTTGCGATGTGCTGAGTAAGAGGCAGCGGTGACGCGACCTCGTGTACTTAGTCCGCTAAAGTCGCTAGGGTGTCCAGGGGCGAATCTTCCTGACAAGCAAGTATAGTTTGAATGTTAGTAGGCAGTCTACTTAACCACATAGTGCGCATAAAATCGCTGGGATCACTAGTAGTTCCCGCTAGTGATTGCATATGGCGTAATAATTGCGAAGGCTCCCTATTGCCAAGCTTCTCGTACATTAATAATTGCTTAAACCTTTGTGCTCAAGATTGTGATAAGCGTTTTTTAAGCGTGCTTTTTAATTTTTTATATTTGTCTGTTGCAGGAGGCGAGATTATCATGCCTCAGCCGCTATTCCATATTCCAATTGAGAAACCACGTAGTGGAATTTGGTAGCATCAACTGTAATATTCTAAACACAGAACTGAACTTCTAATTGCGCAAACCACACTGCGGCGTTCTCCGGCCAAAATGGCGGCATCTTCACGCCGATGCGATAAACGTGTCTTTGTTCGATCTCCTCGGCCGGCGTGCATGATCGCGCAGGTATTGCTCCCTCTTGCTCGTAGTCGTTGTCGCTAGGCATTATCTTCTATTGTTCTTATCGGGGTCATCAGTTTGATGGGCCGTTAGGTTTTCCTAATTGGCAGCCAAATAATGACTACAGAAGGTTGCGGGGTGTTTTAAAAGAAACCCGGATAGAGAAGAGAAGAAGAAAGTACAGTAAGTATATTACGGAAAGAAATTTGACGATACAATAAGAAAGACAGTGTTTGAAAATTTGAATAACGATCGCGGAACAGTTAATGATACGGAGCTAAGACAAAGTGACGCGGGCGCATGGTAGAGCGGTTTGAGACGCACTGTTTTTGAGAGGCGGCGTGGCAGGCGGCAGCGAGGGCGGTCCGCTGCGAGAGCGTGTTCGGCACGTTGAATGGGCAGGCGCGTGGTATCGCCGTGCGCCTATACTCTTACCAATTAATAAAAATCTCTAAATTAGAATGTCATGTTATTATAATCAATAATTATTATTAAATTAGTAGTCAAGTAAAGTATAAGTACTTTTAATTAATATTACAATTTGTCATTTAGAAATTCATTAATGTTATAATATAATTTATCAAGCAATAATTGAAATAAATATCTTTTAAAAGAAGTGAGCGTCATATTATATGGCTTTTAGATATATGGTTATAAATCAGTATGGCAGAACAGTACACGTTTTTCCTAAACAAAGCTAACCGTTATATTAAGTTTATTTTTCATGTCTAGATCATGAATTGTCATCAGTTCAGTGTAGGATATTTAAAAAAACAGGTATTTCAAAAATGTATAAATATGGAATTGGTAATATTTTGACTCTTTTGAATAGAGGCTTATAGCTGACATTATATTCTGCATTACATACATATAGATCTTATGCAACGCTTGTGCGTTTTAAGGCGCTGGGCACAGTCAAAATAGGTTTCGCAAAACATTTTTTAGCCAAATGTATACATTTTAGAATAGCAAAAAAAAATGTTTATATTGATTATATTTATAAAGGAACCTTTGTTGCTTATACACGTTTCCTGTAAATATTCTCAATACAAAAAAATCATAAAACAACAATTAAAGTTGAAATCGCAGCACTTATCACATTATTATTAATAGGCAAAACGTTTTAGAATTAATAACAGTTATGTATTTAAACATTCTAAAGGGAACTGTTATTTTTATTTATCGATTAAAATAAGATACTTGTAAGGATTCATTTATTTTATGTTATATGGCTTGAAAGATTTGAACGAAACACATCTTGACGATTCTTTGCTTTTCTGTCATTTCTACGCAGTGCGACAGTATACGCTGAGGCGTGGTGCTAGACGGATATATGTCTCTTTGTTCTGCTTGGCGCTAATAATCATTTACGTACTTATTTATTTGTTGATGAAAGATTATAATTATTTAATTTTATGATAAGTTTCAATTTTTGTTTGATTTCGTTTTAGTCATAAGTAATCCAAATAAGCAATAAGTTTCTTCTAAGTTCTAACTGTAAGTTTTTTTTTTATGGTATAGGAGGGCAAACGAGCAGTCGGAGCTATTTTCATGACTACCTACGCCCACAAACATTCGCATAGAGGCTATACAGATGCGCTGTCCTCCTTTCTCCTCCCACCTCCATGGGCCACCGGCTACTCACAAATCGCACGATGCTGCATAGGAGGAGGTAGTGCATACACGGTGCATGACACTACATCCTCCTATGCAACGGAATTGGGCCGGCACGACCGGGTAAGTACCTCTCGCTCACTTAATACGGGCGAAAAGTGACGTCGTGCGATTTGTGAGTAGCCGGTAGTCCATGGGGGGGGGTATAGGAGGGCAACGCATCTGCGTAGCAATCATACGAATGTCCATAGGTGTCGGTAGTCATCAAAAGCCTCCGATTGCTCGTTTGCCTCCTTATTCTATGAAAAAAAATTAAAAAAAGTACGTAAATGATTATTGTTTTCTAATAATGATAAATCATTACAAATTTAATACATTTATTTTTTATAAAGGAAATATACATTTATCTAATATATAGATAAACATCCATGACCTAGGCGGGATTCGAACCCGCAACTCCTGAGTCTTGGTGCAATACGCTCCGCTTATTCGAGCTTTGTACTTACTAAATTACATAAATTAAATTAATAACGCGCGCGAGTTACCGCACGTTTGGCAGTCCGCGGTCCGCGGCGCGGGGCGCACCGCGCTATTGCGATTGCTTCACCCCCGCTACATCAATGTTAGGTACTACTCACAGCGTCTAAAGTGCTAAATGCGCATCTGTTGAATTGCCCCAAAGAATTAAACCATATCTTAACAGACTTAAGGCATGACCGTGTTAAGCTAATACTGCTGCTTCCATCGAAACTAATTGTCGAATACGCTTTATTGCATATACGTATTTATCTAATCCTACTACTGTATAATATTATTATAAATGCGAAAGTTTGTATGTTTGTTTGTTACTTACTACTTCACGGTAAAACGGCGGAACCTGTTATCATAAAATTTGACACACATTTAAAAGGTTACTTGAATTAACATATGGAATAGTTTATATACAGAAAAAAATGTTCTTGTGGGATTATTTTTTATTTTCCAGGGGATCCAAATTTACGCGGTGAAACTTATTTCATCGATATGTGCATTCCAGTTGCAATGTTTATGTATATAATACCGAGGAAAGTAATATCATGTACTTCCTGAATAATTGTACCATCATAATTTATGATAATTTTTCCTGATTTTTTTATATTGTTACAAGTTTGAAAACTTACAATGTTAGTTCTTGATAATTTATATTTAAGTTATTTTTATTGAATCTTGTACAGTTTACTTCCTTGATTGTATTATTTACTTCATTATCAATCAAATCAAATAAGTTTTTATTTGCTGCTTGCTTAATCCTTCAATGTTATTGAAATCCATAAAACGCAATGTACGTGGTGTAGTGGCCAATTCAGTTCACATCAACTTTATTTCTGCATTACGGCTAAATATAATATAATAACCACATACTACTTTGACTTAATCTTTATGTTGCAAATACAATAATAATAATTTACTAAAACTTTTGGTTTTTTTAATAGGAAAGGAATGCAAACTAGCCTTTTAATGAAAACCAACAATAACAAACATCAGTTTACGCTTTTTTCGTATGAGCGAGGGATACTTCCCCGGTTGTGACCTTAAATATGTTTTTCTCAAAAACTAATAATGATATCTCGCTCAAACCAATTTTTCTTGAAAGTTTTAATTGAGATTTACAGCATATTATAGAATTTTTAGATTTCTCACTCTGTTGTTTTAAAAGTAATATGAGGGAGGGATACTCATTTTTCCATTTTGAAAGTGTCTATTTTTTAAACAATTAATTGTTTAAAAAATGGCTAAAAAACGAAAAATGGCTTTATCGATGTCATTTTTGAAGACCTATTTCATCGACACTCCTCATATACGAGATAATAATATTATTATTTGTTTATTGTAACTTATTAAAGTAATCCACAATCATATACATATTCTGTTTCTAGGAAGAAAATCATTTATTGTATTGGTATTATTGTTCACAGTAATAGCATTATCAATATAAAATGTGGTATATTATATTTATATTTCATTTACATAAAGGACTAAACTTGTGTTAAATGCACACATTTTGATTCTAAAAAACTGTTATTTTTTTATTTTATTTTTTATATCATAGAAGGCAAATAAGCAGTCGTTTCTTCTGGTGGGAAGAGACATCCGACGCCTTTAATACCAAAGATGTTAGTGGTGTGTGCGTGGTTAATTTATTTGCTAGAAAAAAAAATCCCAAAATATTTATTAGTTAGAATTAATGCGCAAAATTTATCATATTTGTTTCTAGAGCTATGATCCAGTATTAAACACTCCTAAGGTAAGCTGTAAGGTTTAATCATTAAATTTGTTATAAATACAACGCTAATAAATGCGAGAGGCACTGAATTAAACCACGTATACTATAAGTTCCTACTGTCAATCCGAAACGACGACGACGAATACGAAAATACTTTTTCCAAAGATGTAAAATAGCTTAATAATTAAGACATAAAGGAAACATCCTTTAGACTGACTTTTTCTGACCTGCGTAACGAATCGATGACTCGTGATCAATAGCCGTCGTCACTCCGCGTCTGCCAAAAGAGCTTCGTTTGGTCACAAGTGGAGCGACAAAATCGCACGATGTTATATGTTATGACTTAGTCCGCTGACCACGAGGTCGGCTGTCGCGATTCATCGTGTACGAAGTGAGAAAAAACTTTATATTTCTCATCTTCATTACTATCTATTATATTTCTCACTCTCTTATTTTAAAAGTTGAAGGACGGGGACACTCATTTTTCCACTTTGAAAGCGTCTGAAAAAAAGATCTCTTAAAAAATTAATTTTGACGTTAAAATGGTTCTAGTAACCTCAATGTAATTTTTGAAGGCCTTTTATCGACACCTCTCATATACGAGATAATATTATTATTTGTTTATTGTAACTTATTAAAGTAATCCTTAATCATATACATATACTGTTTCTGGGAAGAAAATCATTTATTAAAGTTGTATTAGTACTGTTTAAAGTAATAGCGTAAGTCAACATAAAATGTGGTACATTACATTTATATGTCTACTTAGTGGCATATACCATTTATATAAAGGACTATTTGTGGCAAATGCTCACATTTTGGTTCGAAGAACTGTTACTTGCTAGAAAAGATTTACCCCCAATATTTATTAGTTAGAATTAATGTGCAAAATTTATCATTTTTGTTTCTAGGGCAATGATCAAGATTTAACAATAGCTAAGGTAAGGCATTGAATTTGTTATACGTTAATAAATGCGAGAGGCACTAAATGAAACTACGTAAACTATAAGTGCCTACTGTTAATCCGAAACTATTAAAAAAAAGTTTACGAGAAGTATACCAAAATACTTTTTCCAAAGAAGTTAAATAGCTTAATAATTAAGAAAAAAAGGAAACATCTTTTGGAGTTACCTGTTGTGACCTGCGCAACGAATCAGTGACTCGTGAGAGCCGTCGTCAATCCGCTAATGCCAAAAGAGCTTCCTTCGGACAGAAGTGGAGCGACAACATCGCACGGTCTGATGACCCTTAGTCCGCTGACCGCGACCTCAGTAATTGACGTGATTCATCGTATACGAGGTGAGAAAAAAACTTTAAAAATTCACATGGCTAACTATTACTTCGATCTGATTTTGTGATGTAGCCTGAAAATGATACACTAAATATGTGATTTCATTTAACGCCTTTCGCTTTTATCAACCTTGTATAAAAAAATAATATAAAATATTTTATAAGTATGAAGTATCGGTAAAAGTTTTATGGAATAAAAAGTAACTAATATTATGACTGAGTCAAACATATTAAATTATATAAAACTCAAATAATAATAAAAACAAAAGTACTATCATAAATATACTATGCTGTGTCACGCGATTTCGCCCGCGTTAAATTTCTAAGAAATCCATATAAATTTCAACACCCTATTTCACACCCTTAAGGATTGAATTTCCGAAATTCCTTTTTAAACGGATGCCTTCGTTATAACATCTACCGACATGCCTAATTTCAGATCAATCCGTCCAGTAGTTTGGGCTGTGCGTTGATAAATCACTATGTCACCTTTGAGTTTTATATATTTGTAGATTATTTAAGTTTTTATCTACATAATATACGCGAACGCGAACAGGAAACAAATGTATACTTGTATACAGGCTGTACAAGAAAAAGCGACACCTGTTTTAATAGGGATAGAGTACATTAGTAATATTCAAATGTTGATATTGATTATAAACCAGATGTGTTTTTTAATTTTTTGTTATATTATTCATGAAATATTTAAATTAAAAACATTTTTATTTAAATATTTTACACAGACGACCCGGCTTGCGCAGTGGTACAGAGCTCAGAAAAGCGGAGCATGTTGTGCCAGGGGTCGCGGGTTCGAATCCTGCCTTGGTTATGGATGTTTATCTATGTATTGTATGTATTTCTATAATAAAAATCTTAAATATACATTTTTTTTTTAATTTATAAAACATATTAAATATATTCCGTTATCTAGTACCCGTATCACCGGTACTTAGCACGGGGCTAGGCTAACGTGGTGTGTAAAGTCCACAGATATTTATTTATTTATTTATTTAAAGCATCACAACAGTACTGCAATGTTGATCCACTTTGCCTTTATTTAAATTCAATTCAATTAGTTTTATTTGCCTAAATATGTGTATAGAATAACAAAATACAAACATTAGATGGTTTCCAACATATTCTGCCTTTTCGGCGTGCAAATGTCTAATAGGTACAATTATACTTAATTTAAATTTTAATCTACATCAACAACATAATTCTACATAAAAATTTAATAATTTATTTTATTAAAATATAATAAATACAATGTCTAGTAAATTAAATAAATTTTATATTGCTTACTATATTGATAAGATTAAAAAAATATATTTCAAGTCAAAATTAGTCAAATCTAGGCGATTTGACTATTTTTTTATTGTTATTAGTCTTATCAATTAATAAAAATCTCTATATTAGAATGTCATATATCATCATCATCAAAAATTATTAATAAATTAGTAGTTAAGTAAAGTATAAGTATTTTTAATTAATATTACAATTTGCCATTTAGAAATTCATTAATATAATTTATCGAGCAATAACTGAAATAAATATATTTTAAAATAAGCAAGCGTCATATTGAAACTATTTTTAGATATATGGTTATAAATCAGTGTTGCAGAACAGTACACATTTTTCCTAAACAAAGCTAACCGTTGTTTGGGTACTTAAAGTTTATTTTTATATCTAGATCGTGAATTGTCATCTGTTCTGTGTTTGAAATATTGAGGATATTTTTTTTTAACAAAAACAGATATTTCAAAAATGCTTATTAAACATGGAATTGGCAATAATTTGACTCTTTGAATAGAGGCGTACGGCTGACATTATATTCTGCATTATATATAGATCTTATGCAAGGCTTTTGCGCTTTAAGTACTTAATGCGCATCTATTGAACTGCCCCAAAGAATTAAACTATATCTTATCAGACTTGAGACATAACCGTGGTAAGCTAATACGGCTGATTCCATAGAAACTATTTGTCGAAAATGCTTTATTGCCTATACGTATTTATCTAATCCTACTAATACATATTATAAATGCGAAAGTTTGTATGTTTGTTTATTTTCATAAAATTTGGCACACACATAGAGGGTAACTTGGATTATAACACATGAGATAGTTTTTATCCCGAAAAAAAATTCCTGTGGGATAATTTTCTATTTTCCACGGGATCCAAATTTACGCGGGTGAAACAAAAGTCAGCGACATGTGCCTTCCAATTGCAATGCTTATCTATTATAATACCGAAGAAAGCAGTATCATTAACTTCCTCAATCACAGTACCATCATAATTCATAATATTTTTTCTTGATTTTATTATATTGTTATAAGTTTGAAAATTAAAAGTTATTTTATTCAGCCATGTTATTACATCTATGATTGTGTTATTTACTTCATTGTCTATCAAATCAAATCAATTTTTATTTTGCTCAAATAAAATTTGAAATCCTTTGATCCCTCAATGTCAATGAAACTTAAAACGCAATGGACACGTAATGATCAAGTCGGTATACTAAGCAATCAGCTTTATCTATATCTCTTTCCGTTTTTAACTATACTACCTACCTTTTTTTGTAAGTGGGTGTGCTGAAGTGAATACTAAAAATTGTTATCCATGATTTAAAAATTAAAAATAAATAG
>LUGF01013848.1:230987-252517 GCA_001625245.1 Calycopis cecrops
CTAAGGTTTGACATCACAACTATTTTAAGTAAGTAACAGTGCAGGGTTGTTAGAGCATCTTTAAATAATATTAATAAATAGTAATTATTTATAAACAAAATAACTAGATGAATTTGTGTTTAAAATGTTTTAGAGATAAAATCATTATTATGTTGTATTTCGTACATTGGAAAGAACAGATAATACAAATTATAATATGAGTATTAATAATTGTTAAAGGTAGAAAATTGAATAGTTAGGGTTATAATTGGACTAAAATAAAAAAAACAAATCATCATTTTAATGTACAGAATTAAAAATATAATTAATTATTAATAGTAATTTATTTGATTAAAAATACTAATACTGTGTTACAATTAATTGAAAATAATAAGCGCTTGAATTACATTAATGATTAACCCGTTTCTATCATAGATTTCTGGCAACCTTTGACAAGTGACAATGACAAGTTTGAACCAAAGAGCTTCTATGAAAGTATTTTGTAGTTTTCTTTACTATTATTTATATTTCGATCACTGATCTCCATACAGCTTTATAGACAGCTGTAGTTTACGAAACTTCAACAGTAATAATCTACACAACTTATTTGGCAGTTCATAATTTTGAAATACATAGGCTTACTTCTGTATGTGCGATTGCGATCAATTTTGTTACTTTTTCAGTATTCTACTACGATAGTCATTACTTCCTGTTAGGAATATTAAATATGGGCTATATTTTATAATTTCTTCTCTGTAAAATAATAGTATTGAATATATATCAGGTATCCGTTGTACAGTAGGTACCTATGTGGAGATCAAAACTTCAAAAAGAAATATCTTGAAGACCAAGCCTTACAGAATATCAGTTACTAAGAAAAGTTTAATCAGGAATGAAAACTCTATATTTAATATTTTTTTTATTAGAAGACGCTAAAAAATATGGCCCGATAAAATTTGTATGGGAGTTCGCCATTGTTCTTTGAGTTACATCTCCAGAAGTCACCAACCACACAGGCTGCCGGACATTCCAGTGAGGTCACTGAAGATATTCAATCCTTCAAATCTTTTGTTGTCTTCGCTTTAACCTCTTTGCAGTAGCAACTAGATATGTTAACACTGAAATATTTCACCATGGAGATGCTATCAAGTCAGAAGATGTTGCTTGTGAACGGTGTACCTGAAGACGGGAAAGACAATGTTCAAAATACAGCTGACTTGATAACAGAGCATTTAGATATTCCGGATGTACCAGTAAGTGATATAACTAATTGTGTGCGGCTGCATCTTTGCTAAGTCTGATAAACCTAGGCCTTTGCTAGTTATGTTTAAAGACTTCGGACTTCATAATAAAATAAGGTTTGCAAAAACTAGTCTGAAAGGCACAGCTGTAACATTGTCGGAGTTTTTGACCAAAGGCAGGCACAAAATATTCCTGGAAGCTCGTCAGCGTTTTGGAGTTTCGAAGTGCTGGACGAAGGATGGATGCATTCATGTCGTGGCATCGGATGGCTCCCGTCACCGTGTGTGTAGCATGGCGGACCTGGATGGTATACCCAGCCCTTCCGTTGATGCTTGTGTTCACAGTGCTTCTGTGTCTGCTCCCATAACTAAAATACAGCACCCATATCTCGCGCCAAGAAAACGAAGCAGAAGTAGTTTTTTCATTAGCCATTATTAACAGTAGTGAGTATATTATAACTTTTTTCATAAAATTATTCCCTCAGTATTTTCCCTTAAAAATTAGATTGCAATAAGTATATATGTATATATTATATTATGATTGAAACTTAAACAATTATTCAAAGTGCAGGTAAATTTGGTTTGGTATTTTTTTTTGTAAAATGAAAGAAATGATTCTGCACTTTTGGATCAATTAAAATTATTGAGGCTGTCAAATCTGATATGTCACAATTCAAATTACAAATATAACTTCATTTTTTACTCACCTCGTATGACAATCTTCATACAATACAGCTTCAATATTTTTATATACATTTATATTCTATTTTATATTTTAACATTCTACTTTTTGAGAGGGTTTAATATCAGTATTTAAATTTAATTTGCCTTCCTATCCATATTGTTTGTCATTTTTTTTGTTTGTATATTAAGTGCTTTACCTATGTTTATAAATGATTGCATTACTTTGTTACTAGTAGGCTTGATATTATTAACAGCTTGCTTTAAGTTTAATTAATTTATAATAATTATCTTATTTTTGTTTTTTTTTTAGAATTAATTTTGGTATAATGTTTGTTATACTGATGGATGAAATGAGCCAAAGTAATGATGATTTTTTCACTTGTTTCTCCTCTGATGAATGTAGTGATGTAGAAAGCAGAGATTCCTCATTAAATTCGTTTAGAGCTACATCAGGCTCTTATTTGGGTACATCTCTGAAACATTTTAATGCAGTACATATTAATGCACAGAGTATTTCTGTACACTATCCTGACATTCTAACATTTATTTATTTGTTTCCACAACTTATAACTATCATTACAGGTTTATGCCTAATGCGATAGCTAAGTAAATATTATTTTAAATTTAAATAACAAAAATATTTTTATTATTGGCTTAGATATCTAAAAAAAATGTGTATAAATGTTTGTATTCAATAGTTGTGGATAACTATTTTGTGTCACAAGAGATATTAATAAAAACACTTACAGTATTTCACAATAGTATATTGTTCACTAAAGCACACTATTTATACAGTTCACAGAAGGCACGGGAAGGAATACAAATTGATAAAAGTCCAGGCATAGGATAGGTAGAAAATATTAAGAGTTCAAAGCAAGAAATAATGCGAGAATACAAATAAGCACTAACTAGCGAATTACAGCATGTATAATAAGCAAGCAGCGTGCGCTCCGCGTCACGTAACAATTGTCACTCGTCAACCGGTTTTGTGAGCGGCGCAAGCGCAGGGTGCTGCTTTAGGGTAATGTCCATATCAATATAATTATATCGATATGGAGTTGTCGATAACGTTTAAGTAAAAATGATTAAAATGGTGTTAATAATTATTATATTATGAATGTGTTATGAATGTATATGAATGTATTATGACTGTATTATGAATATGTGATGAATGTATTATGAATGTATTATGACTGTATTTAGAATATGTTATGAATGTATTTTGTATGTATTATGATTGTGTCTTGTGAATGTGCATATACCAGGACAGGTAGCCTACAATACTTTTTTTATAGTATAGGGCGGCAGAAGAGTAATCGGAGCCAATATGACTACCGACGACAACTACATATAGATGCAGATGCGCTGCCCTCCTTTTTTCTCCCTTCCACCGGAAACTCACACACCGCACGAAACGCGACCGTATAATTGTCACTTCAAGGCGGTATCGTGTGAACGAGAGGTTCCACCCCGGTCGTGCCCGACCGATTTGGCTGCAATGCAGCATGGCACTACCTCTTACAAATTTTCTACAATAAATAAATAGCTCACTGTTTTAACTAGATTTCAGCAATGCATTTAATTCTGTTGATTTAGACCTAATGCTGGGATCATTAAAATCTATTAATATATCTCAAATATCAATCAACTGATTTTTAAGCTACCTAAAGGGCCGTTGCCAACGCATAAAAGTTGATGATATGCTTTCCGACTGGTGCGATACCACCACAGGTATTCCACAAGGTGGTGTGCTCTCGCACTTGCTGTATGTCATATTCATTAATTCTATAACTAATAATCTATCTTCCTATTATCACATGTACCTACGTAGGTCACACTACAAGTTTTGCGTAACGTAAAAAAACAACATGTTATAACCAAAGTTTATGTTTATTGCTTTTCAAAATACTCTTCTTTACATTTTAAACATTTTTTCATGCGATCGAACCATTTTTTAAAACAGGAGGACCAAAGATCTGAAGGCATGGCATCTGGCATGTTTTCTACGTGTTGATTGAACGCTATCACTGTCTCTTCGGAGTTGGTAAAAGTGAAACCTCTCATCAAATCTTTGATTTTTGGGAAAATACAGAAATCACAGGGTGCTAGGTCGGGGCTATGCACAGGATGGGTGACGAGTTGTACTTTTTCGGAGGCTAAAAATGACTTTATTTTGTTGGCCGTGTGTGAAGCATTGTCATGATGTAGGAGAGCGCGACTTTTGGGTCGTATTTCGCGAACTTTTTCTAACACCCTGGGTCAAAAAATGATAGAATACCACTCAACATGAATACTCTTTTGATCATCGAGTGAAATTATACAGATGGGACCCGCAGCTGAGAAAAAAAACAAGATCATTTTTTTTCCAACGTTTCTCGCCTGCCTTACTTTTGTTTGCCTGTTCTCATTTTCAAACACCCTTTTACAAGATTGCTGTTTGTTTTCGGGTTCCAAACAATAAGTCCACGTTTCGTCTCTTGTAACAATGTCATAAACAGCATTAGATTGTCCGTGGTCGTACTTTAGTAGCATCTATGAGCACCATTACAAGCAAGCCCACTTCTGCTCCTCTGTCAGTTCATGAGGCATCCAACGACAACAAAGTTTCCGAACTTTCAATTCGTCGTGTAAAATTTTCTGAATTTGGCTCATACCAATCCCCAATAGTCCTCGAATTGTCTTATAGGTAAACCGCGGGTTTTCTCCAACTTAACAGTAGCCACATTATTTTCGTTGACGGCAGTTGAAGGTCGCCCTTCGCGAATTTCGTCATGTAAAGAAACTCGACGTCTCTCAAATTCAGCAAACCACGGTGCTCAAACAAGGTGCTTCTCTCCCAAAAGCATTTTGAAGACGAGCGGCACAGTCTTGCAGAGGGGGAGAACTTTTAAAATCATAAAAAATCATCGCTCTAAAATTTTTTCGACATAATTCCATTTTCGTTGCGTAAGTAGAACTTTGATGTGTGATAAAAAACAATTGACAAATGATTTCCCGCCAATTGTTTTTTTTTATTACTAAGAAGGTTGCGACGATTAAAAATATATAACGTTCGAAATTCAAATAGTTCCGATTAGCTAGAAGTGCAAAACTTTTAGTGTGGCCCATGTATGCAGACGATCTTCAAATTTATACACAGTCATATAGATGAACTAAACTCTGCTATATGTCGCATTAATGCTGATCTTAGCACTATTTCCATTTGGTCACATAATCATGGCTTAAAACTTAATCCTACCAAAACTCAAACGATAATAATTATTGGCAGTCAAGGACTTTTAAAATAATTAATTTAAGAACAATTCCCCCTATTATATTAGATGGTGTACACATAAAATATAGAAGTTGAAAATTTTGGAATAATATTTGACAGTACTTTGTCTTGGTGGCATCAAATAAATAATGTATGTAGGAAAGTATATTGTGCATCTGCTTCCTTGAGACATTTAAGAAATTTCATACCAGTAGCAACCCGGATAACTTTTACACAGACTTTACTTCTCCTTATCATTGTTACCGCATAGTGCTACTATAGTTTAACAGAGCAGCAGTTAGGAAAGCTTCAGCGTATTTAAAACTTATCTATTATATTCATTTTTGGTCTTCGAAAGTATGATCATGTGTCTGAATACAGATCAACTCTCAAATGGCTACCAATTAATCTACGCAGGAATACTCACATGCTGCATCTACTCTATAACGTACTCTTGGATCCTAAAACATCTACATGCTTAAAAGAGATGTTTACCTTTTCGAAAGACATAAGAACAACACGCCTCGTTAATAAGTTATACAGGATTACTTGGAAAGTAGTACTGATTATTAAAGGACGTTATTTTTCAGGTTATTTCTGATGGATTTGATCATATCATATGGTGTCTAAAACTTAACCCTTGTGGAGATATTTAACCTTTAAGATTTTTATCAAAAATCCCCTTATTTTTAACTTTTGTAACGTTTTTGTCGTGATTGGAGCACCTAGAGTATGTATTCTCAATGTCACTATTTAGAAGACATGCCAGTCCATAAAGTGATCTTCAAAAGGTTAACCTAACCCTAACAGTTTTAAAAAGACAGCTCGACAAAGTTCAGAGTTGAAGAATTTTCACTAAGCGTTATTAACTTTAAAGAGGTTTTATTTGAAAAAAACACCGGACACCATATGAGATGATCAAATCCATCAAAAATGACCTGAAAAATAACGTCCTTTAATATTCAGTACTACTTTCCATGTAACCCTGTATGTGCCAGTTCGAAACAAAATTTTATAATAATTCGTTTACTGGTGCATCTATAAACTCTGGAATGCATTGCCAAGCCAGATAAGGCAAGCTCCTACCATAATTACATATTATATTTAATAAACTTATTAAAGAGCACTATTTAAAGTCGTAATCTTAATTATAAAATATATTTCCTTTCGCATTAAATTTGTTAATTTGTTTTCAATTTCAAGATTGTTTTTTATTCTACTATTTATTCTTCCTCTTTTTGAAGTGAAAACTTCTTTAGCGGCGTTGAGCACTTTTTCTGTAATGGATAAAAAATCTTAAACTCGCGTCAGGATACGTGACCGCCAGATGTTTTCGTAAGACGGATGGAGAGAATCATCATATAAGCGACATCTATGTTTTGTTGCCGACAAACTATAATCACAACCGGATCGCAAGACAAAGTTACTTTTTGGAGGAAAGCAAGGTTCCTCGACGCTTTACATTTTCTGGCTAACTTAGACAGATGGCAGTTTACTGTATCGTTATTGTAGCAAGTATGAAGTCACCACAGCATTAGTTATACAGTTTTAACCATTGACTAATGTACGTTTGCACTAAACTCTACTTAAGTGTTTCTTTGTAAAGAGACTCCTAACCTTAAGCATCCATTAACTCTAAATGTCATTTGCACAAGTGAGTGCAGATGGCTTGACCGTCTGTGTAGTGACCACAGTGTTGTGTATTCGTAAAATTCGTGAATATAAAGTGTTTAAAATATGGAACAAAGTGCATCTATTAATGAAAAAAGTGACGAAGAAATAGCGAAAGAAAATGAGTGAGTACTTTATGAATATAACTAGATGACAATTTAATAAGATTACATTTTTAATTATTATTATTTTATTATGAAATTATTAATATAGTTACATATGTACTTACATAATAAAGATGTAATATTTATAATATGTTTATACATTATAGCATTAAGCTAAATTTTCATAACATCACAATATGCACAAGTGCGGTGCAGGTTTACCAAACAAATAATTTCGAATGAAAATAAATGAAATAGGATGATAATAACTAATCTTAGTTTTTCAGAGAAAAAAAAGAAAGTAAATAAGAACGAGATCGAGAATATGAAAGGGCATGGCGGAATCGTAAAAAAGATTTGAAGAAAAAAGATTCGACGCCTTACTTCTCTGATGATGAAAAGAAGATAAAAGATTAAAGAAAACAAAAGCATAAAAAAACAAAGAATATTCTAAGCGGTATCGAGATAAAAAAAGAACATCAAATTTACAGACAGCCCCGTACGCCGGCGATGTGTTGTTCTGCAATGCAGGACTTCTCAAAATTTAGAAAATGTACAGCTCAAACAAAATCAATTCCTCACCCAACAACTTTGTATACAGGGTATTTTTTCTAAGTGTGCCCAAATTTTTACAGGAGGGTCAGAATCGATAACAGTCGATTAATAAATTAAAAAATAATTTTTTTTTCACAATTTTTTACAACTCTAATAATCTTGAATCAATACAATATGGTCATAGCGAATTGTACCTACGTATACGACTGACCGTTACGTATTGCGTCATTAAATGACGTCATGTCATGTCGTGGTATGTCATAACGTGTCGCAGCTTGCCCGCCCGGCTCGGCCCCCTCTTCCCAGTAGCTTATGGATTTAGTCTTCACCGCGACTTCATTACGAGTCCATGTGCTAATTAGTGTAAACAATGGCGCAACAATCCCGTGTGAATTATTCAAATCGCGAGTTTTAAGAGATGGTACGATTTTACATTCTCAGCGGAGAAAGCCTACGTGCGGCTCAAAGGCTTTATCGAAGTGATTCTTTACCGCGTTTACGAAGACAGGGAATTAACACAAGTGTACCTAATAGGAAAACGATTTTCGCAGCTAATCAAAGGTTATTGGAATTCGTATAATTCTATACACCAACGCATGCAACCGCTCAAGGAGGTCATGCGATGATTAGCCCGGCCGTTGAAAGTGCTGTAATTGAGTTTTTTGAACGTGATGGTAAAAAACTGTTTAAGAAAACGTGCACAAATTTATATTGAAAGAAATGGGCTTCACTTCTAACAGTTATTAAAATATCAATAAGTATTTATTTTTCAAGAGGACAATAGTTAAGTCTAGGTAAGTGTATTTAATTGTTGTAAAGTCCATTCCAATTTTTAAATACGCCATAATAATTATTTCAATTTTTGTTTCTTATGACGGTCCAGTACTTTACGAAGGGAATATTATATTATCGTAATTTTAACTTAAATAATGTGCGTGTTATAGTATAAACAAATTATATTGTAGGTAAGCGTCTCATCCGTGAATGACGTCACATCGCCATTACGCATAGGTTGTGTTTTACCAATGACATAGGAAGACGGTGACAATAATTCACTCCCATTTTATACTATTTTGCTTTACAAATAACAAGAAAACTATACGCAATTTTAAATAGATTATATTCTATACGTATCATTATTGATATTTAGGAAGATATTTTAAAAAATGGGCACACATAGGAAAAATACCCTGTATCTGAAGAGTGAATGCATTACCGCCAAAGTCATTTTAAACAGAACTACAGATATCCCAAGTGATGGTAATTGTCTTTTCTTTCATTAATAACCATTCCAAAATTGCAAACATGCACAACGTTAGTAATCAAGTTTTCACTTATGCCGGCACTCCCGGAGTGCAACTCTTTTTTTTTTCAATTTTACTCCTTCATCTTTTTCGTGAAGATAATTGCCATTTATTTTGTTCCATCCAAGGTATGACGTTACATTCTTATTATTTTACTAGTATATATTTTTGTTTCTATTGTTTTATTGTTTTTTTTTGTATTAAATAAGGTAGGTATGACGTTTAACGCTCAGTGTTCAATAACGCCCGAATAGTAAAAATCAGCGGTAGTGCCGCACGAGTTACTTTAAACTTCACGCACATATTCTTAGAATAAACCAATAGCAATGAAAAATTAATAATTAAGAAGAAGATTATGGAAAAGGAGAACCAGTGCGATCCGCACCTCAAGGACGCCGCCAGTGCACGCCGTTATTATAAAAAATACTCCGACAAATTCGTAAGTTTTAGTTTATTTTCTATGATTTGAATTTCTAAATTTGAGATTAATATGCTCATTTTAGATACCTTTATTTCATATATCGGATTAGGATGGCCGACATGATATATTTCAGGTAATAAAATAACTCTTGGTTTCACATTTTTTTTAATAAAACACAGTAACTTGACTTCTAATAACTTTTATTTAATATCACGCTTTTGAACAGGGTAACGATATAACAAATTCACTATATAACGTGGCCACGGTACCGCAAGTACACCGGGCGAACACAGACACTCGAATTATTTCTCTAGTGGGTTCGGGTGGTTCTTTATATAGATTGTCAGTTAATTATCTAAATATTGTCACAAATACCACTTGCATTATGCTGATGATGTTTTTCAACTATCAATGAGGTCAGGCGCCGTCGCGGCCATACTGACGTGCGCACGTCCTCGTGCGTTCATTGATTATGAAATGAAGTGAAAATGTTTTTATTCAAAAGAGAATTATAAAAAATTACTTTTTGAACGTCAAAAATTACATCTACCACCGGTACCCACCAACCCTAGCCCTGTCCTGAGAAGAACCGGCGAAACAAACTCAGCGGGCGTCCATGAATTAAAGAATTCCGTCTGAATATCTACCGACAACATGTTCGGTGATCCGATTAATATTATAAATCCGAAAGTTTGTATGTTTGTTACTCCTTCACGCAAAAACCGCTGAATCGATTTTCATGAAATTTGGCACACACAGAGTGTAACATGGATTAACACATAGGATACTTTTTATCCCGAAAAAAATGTTCCTATGTGATGCTATGGGATGATTTTCCACTGGATCGAAATTTACGCGGGTGAAACAGCGGGGCGCAGCTAGTGTATATATATATACAGGATGTCCCAAAATTCAACGTCCAGCGGGCATCATGGGATGCGCATAATTATTTCTAGGAAGGAAAAAAAAGAAAAAAAATTTATCTCAGTTTTTTTTAAAGTTATCAATATTTTTTTCAAATTGTCGGAAATTTCACATCTTGTACTGTATTTTTGAGTGCCATCGCAATATTTTGAAAAAAACTCGATATGTTTTTGTGCATTGATAACCTGAATAGTAACTCTATTAACTACAATGCAAAATATCCCTGAAACATTAGTAGTTTTAGCTCAAAAAAATTATCAAATTATCATTTAGTTGAAAATTTTACAAATTTTTCACTTTTGTCCAAATTCGGCTTGTAATAGTGTAAAAAAATATGAACACTACTACGGCATGTTATTTAAAAAAATAGCTAATGTAATCTAAATTCTAAAATGGTATAATACTTTAGGTAAAACTAATCAGAAAGAAAATTATGGCTACTATACCTATTCAAGACCCAAATTGGAATATTAGGTTGTTATTACATAAATCGTGTATGTATTCAATAAATAGCTGAATCTTAAAATTTTAAATATGAAATATGTTAAGTTAAAATATTATAACTCTAGTTGTACTTCGAATATAATATTACATTACATTTTTAAGACTAACAGCTCAGTTGAGACTATCACATACGTGTTGAATTTTGTCGGTTAATGTTATGAAAAAACACCGAAGACCCACAACTCTTGAATAGCATATGATGGTCTGATGAAACAACTTTCAAGCAAGATGGATATTTCAATTTGCACAACCTGCATAGTTCGAACCAGGTATACCCGCATCTGATGAGACAAGATAATTCTTAATACCAATTTAAAATAAACTTGTGGACGGGCATATTAAATGGCAAAGTTATTGGTCCTTTTGAGTTGCAGGGAAACCTAGATGGCAATAGGTATTTAGGTTTCCTGCAAGATAATTTGCCAGATCTTTTAGAGGATATACCACTCAACATATTAAGAAATATGTGGTTTCAAAATGATGGGTGTCCAGTACGCGAATACTTAGACCAAGAGTATCCAGGACCGTGGATCGGACGCCTTGGTCCCATATTATGGCCACCCCGTTCACCAGATTTAACCCCCTTGACTTCTTATACTGGGGTTGTCTCAAGGATAAAGTATATTCGAAGCCCATAAATAACTTAGAAGAACTCCGTCGCAGAATCTCTCAAGCTGCACAAGTTATAAATATCAAACGTTATTCAAGATTAATAAAAAGGTCATTTTTACGGCGATGTCGCGCATGCATAGCTGTAGATGGCAAACAATTTGAATACCTAATTTAATTTAAGAAATCTATGTACTATTTAGTTCCTAATAAAACTTTACCGAGCCGAAATATTTACTTCATTCAACAACTTATATCGTCAACCATTGTAGTCCCTAGAAAAAAATCACTGCCCCCCTCCTCGCTCTTTCTTGTACATCAAAATATGTAGTTAAACTATCTATCTCATTCACACTTAGAGAAGGTCCAGCATACTCCCTCAAGAACAGTTTTTCTAAACAATGTATCTAATAATTATAAAAAAACAATAGTCAAGCAACTAGTCTGTGACCAATTAATTAGGTCTGTATCATGAATAGTAGCCATAATTTTCTTTATGATTAGTTTTACCTAAAGTATCCATTTTAGAATTAAGATTACATTAGCTATTTTTTTAAATAACTTGCCGTAGTAGTGCTCATATTTTTTTTAAACTTACACGCCAAATTTGGGCAAAAGTGAAAAATTTGTAAAATTTTCAACAAAATGATAATTTGATAATTTTTTTGAGCTAAAACTACTCATGTTTCGGGGATATTTTGCATTGTAGTTAATAGAGTTACTATTCAGGTTATCAATGCACAAAAACATATTGAATTTTTTTCAAAACTATTGCGATGGCACTCAAAAATACAGTACAGGATGTGAAATTTCCGACAATTTGAAAAAAAATATTGATAACTTAAAAAAAAACTGAGATGGATTTTTTCCTTTTTTTTCCTTCCTAGGAATAATTATGCGCATCCCATGGTGCCCGCTTGACGTTGAATTTTGGGACATCCTGTATGTATATATATATATATATATACCGGGTGTTCCAGACCACCCGTCCAGGCTGATTATTTCGAAAAGTTTCAAAAAATAATCAAAACAAAAAAATACGTGTCAAATATTTTTTGAAACGCTATCAAATCATACCAAAAACACCCCTCACCCCCAACCCCCTGTTAGGGGTAGGGGGTGCAAATTTAAAAATTCAAATGGAAACCCGTATTTTTTTTTTGCAGATTTGGATTTTTTATCGGAGATTATTTTTGTTTTTGTTTTGCTTTTGAACTAATTCTGTTTTGTTTTTGTATTTATTCATGGTTTTAGTTTTGTTTTTGTTTTTATTTTTGTTTTTGACTTTGATTTTTGTCAAAATCAAAGAAAATCGTTTTTTGTCGATTGCAGCGCCATCTATGGCGAATCAAAAAAAATGTTCCAGACAAAATGTTTGTTTTTTTCATGATGAATCCGAATCTGTAAAAAAAATACGGGTTTCCATTTGAATTTTTAAATTTGCACCTCCTACCCCTAACAGGGGGTTGGGGTGAGGGGTGTTTTTGGTATAGTTTGATAGAGTTTCAAAAAATATTTGACACATTTTAGGGCTAATGGAGGATTGAGCCCTAGTTTATATATATAATATGTTTGTGCATACACTCACCAGGGTGATGTAAATGATATGTACACGGTATATAGGCACAACAGTTTATTGTCACTATATTCAGTATATTACACAAAACACAATGTTCATAGAAGGTGCGAGCAAGAAAGTCAAAGCACGTGATTAAATAAGCACAGCACAGAACAGAAATACAGAAATATAGAAAGATAAGCGAGTATATGAAAAGGCAAGCGTGCGTAGCGGTTCTAGCGTGATCGTCGGTAAGGATCGACTCACTCTCTCGAATCTTCCTTCGCGCGGCGGGGATACCAAAACCGGTTGCTCCCGCTACTCGATGCGCCCGCGCAAGTGGTGATGTGTGTAGCACTGTCGATGTTGCGTTTATCGACATATCGATGAAAGCAACATCGTCAATTTTTGTAAATTAATTATTTATTATTTAACAATGTGTGTGTATGTGTGTATATATATGTGTAACTATATGTAAGTGTATGTATGTGTATGTAATGTAGGTAGGGTGCCTACAACGTATTTTTTTGTTTTGATTTTTTTTGAAACTTTTCGAAATAATCAGCCTGGACGGGTGGTCTGGAACACCCGGTATATATGTATATATATATATTATATTAGGGTGTCCGGAAAAAAATCAAAGTTCTAATTTTATAACGCATACCCTCTCATTTTGTGAGAAATGTGTTAAAACAATAGTAAATAAAGTTTCACACACTTTGAACAATAGCAACACGTGCCGATTTCGATCTAAACATGTCAGTACTCGCAATGTATGGCGCGCGGGAGTAAAGTATTGATGTACTTGTTATTTCATGTTTATTACTTTAGTGAGTGCATTGTTTTTGTTCTGTCAACATGTCGTTGGAGTTACGAAGCTCTAAAAAGGCAATATTTCTAATAGAAGACGTGAAACATCAAATTACTGGATCAAAACTCCCGTCTAATTGACAAGTACTGACAGTTTTATTCTACAATGTTCGTGAAGTGAAGTTAAGTGTAAATGAAAGCGCGAATCTTACCATTCGTGAGTGCATTATTTATTGGAAAAAAGCACGTATTCCGACAAGGTCTGTACCTAACTGTGTTAAGAAACTAGTCACTTTATACCAAGTTTGGAGAGATTTGCAAAAAAATGCAAACAAAACACAAGACGCGTTTGATCGGCGCAGACAAGAGTTTGTTATAAACTTAGACAATTTATTTGATATTGCACATGCGGACGCTCTTCAATTATTAAGTACAAATGAAGATAGGATCTTCTTGCAGTGCCAAAGAGAGCCTGGCCGACCTGGCCATTTAGCCGGAGTTGACAAAAAGCTGACGGAAAAAGAAGAAAAGATTCGTGTTAGAACCGTTGAAAAGCAAATACGATGTACAAAATATCTTTCAACTTTAACTCCTTCGTCATCATCTTATGAGGCACCACAAGAAAATGCTTCTTCTGATTCAGAATCAACGGATTTACAATAAAATTTGCCAACCCAAACTGAGAGCACACAGTCAACTAAAAAATCGGTTGTGAGGAAGAATTTTATTGCTCCAAAATTTGTGACAGCATTAGATAGGTGTCAGTTAAGTATGAAACATTTAGTGTATATTATTGACACAACTATTGAGTCTCTAGGACATAACACAGACGAATTTTCTATAAGCAAGTCCACCATTCAAAGAATTCGTACGGAAAAGCGAAAAGAACGCGCAGAAGCTATAAAAGTTAATTTTCAAAACCAGGTACCGGATACTGTAACAGTCCACTGGGACGGCAAGCTATTGCCGGCTTTAGATGCACGTAAATCCAAAGAGGAACGTCTGCCGATTGTTATTAAGTATGACGTTAAAGAACAACTAATCGCTGTGCCAAAATTGGACAACTCAACATGAAAGGAACAGGCTCTTGCAGTTTGGAATGCTATTATAGACTGTAATCTTGAGGATAAAGTACAGATTCTCTGTTGTGATACGACTGCTTTAAATACTGGACGAATTAACGGTGCTTTTGTACTTCTTGAACAGAAACTGGACAGGGAAATTATCATTTTCGCTTGCCGCCAACACGTCTATGAATTGGTATTAAAAGGCGTGTTTGAGGCAAAAATACAAGTTGCGTACAAGAACATCGACAAATATATCCTGACTGTAAAAAAGCAACATTAAAAAGAAAATTCACTCAGTAATAGCATTTTATCGATAAAAACATAATAAATATCCAATATAAACTAAATATTGTTTTATTTCATAAATAAAAATTAAGTTCTGTAATTGTATTTTTAAAATTCGACATCAAGTCGGCACGGGTTATCATTATCCGATTGCAATAATATTTCATATTTTAGTTATTTGGGTCAAATGGAACAAAAAAAGAGGGTATGCGTATTTGAATTCGAATAAAAAATTTAATCGAATTGTTGAATGGGCTCAGAATTTTAATCTTTCCTTCTAATCTTTCCTGGAACAGCTACGTAAGTGAGATCAGTAGAAAGGTTCACTTCTCTTTCCATTCCCTCAAAACGCTACAAAACTTCCTTCCTCTATCAACAAAAATTTCACTCGCGCTGTCTCTCATTCAACCAATAATAGATTATGCTGACATCTGTTATCCAGATGCCACTGAGTTAATCTTTAACAAACTCGAACGGCTACAAAATTTATGTCTGCGATTCATCTTTGGCTTAAAAAAATACGACCACGTTACTGCTTTTCGTAAACAATTAGAATGGCTTCCCATCCGCCATCGAAGAAATTACCGAATTCTGTACTTCCTGTTTAATATTCTCTTTCATCCTTGTTCTCCTTCTTATCTCCGTGAGCGCTTTTCATTCCTCATCTAAATGACTCTTCTTGCAGACCTCTAAAACGTACAATTCTTCACTTGCCTGTTCATCGAACAGAATTTTTCTCTTACTCCTTTACCGTACATTCTGTTAGACTTTGGAATTCCCTACCATATCAAATTAGGAACTGTAAAACATTATCCCTTTTTAAGAAAAAAGTAAAGGAATATTACTTAAATCTAGATACGTAACTTCTGTCTAAATTGGATATATATTGTACTTTATAGTATATTTATTTATAGTTGTTTATAGTATTTTAAAATAGTATGTATGTATTTATGTATTTATTAACCTACCTATGATATGTATGTTATATATGTATAATGTGTTATGATTATTGTTTGTCTTTAAAATGTACACATTAATATTGCAATGCACCATGCATTTTCCTGTAGTAGGACTGCTGGTAGAAATTCCATAATGGGATAAGCAGGTCCTTTGTACCAAAATTTATAAAACTAAATGTTTTTATGTTCATTTTTACGTGTACATAAACTGTTAAATAAATAAATAAATAAAAAATCTCCCTTGTAGCCTTGGACACCCTAAATTATTAGGTGCTTACCTATGAAATTAGCGTTTTATAAGGGAAAAAGTAAAACCAAAAAAAAAATTGAAATACCATTATGATCTATGCATTTTTGCCATTTTATAGGTAGTTCACCGATTCCTTTACTAAAAAAATTTCGTGGGCGTGATTCAACAAATTCTTTGAAAGCGCTTTGGACTGCTTCGTCGGAGTTGAATTTTTTTCCTCGCAAGAAATTGTCCAAATTCTGAAAAAGTGGTAATCTGTTGGGGCAAGGTCCGGGGAGTATGGTGGGTGTCGTAGACATTCCAACTGCAGCTCCTTTAACTTAGCAACCGTCTGTGTTGAAGTATGGTGTCTGGCGTTGTCCTGAAGCAGCAGTGGGCTTGAGCAATTGACCAATCTCGGTTGTTTAAAGGCCAGCTTTTCCATCATAATTTCTAATTGTTGACAATACAGCTCTGCAGTAATCGAAGTATTTTTTTTTTTTTATGATATAGGAGGGCAAACGAGCAGCCGGAGCCATTTTCATGACTATCGACGCCCACAAACATCCGCATAACCAGATTTTAGGAAGCTGTAGTGTATGACACCAGCACTAGACCACCAATCACTCACCAGTACCTTTTTTTGAGTCAACTTTCGCTTCGGACAGAATTTGGCCGGTTCACCTGGGGTCAGCCATTGTGATGAGCATTTCCGATTATCGTACAAGATCTATTTTTCATCACAACTAACAATACGATTCAAAATGCCTTCATTATTGTGACAGTGGAGTAGTGTAACGCAACAATCAGCGCGCGTTTGTTTGTGTACTTCACTCAATTCGTGCGGTACCCATTTCTCGAGCTTTTTAACTTTTCCAAGTTGTTTTAAGTAAACGAAAACTGTCTTATCACTTACACCGAAGCCTGCTGTTAGCTCTAAGTGGTTTGTGACGGATCCGCTTCCACGATCACCTTCAACTCTTCATTGTCAACAAGGGTCTCCGGCCGGCCACGGGGTTGGTTCTGTAGGTTAAAATTTCCAGAACGAAAACGTTGGAACCAAAAACGTACAGTGCTTTCTTTTACAGTGGTAAGAGGTAGTGCCACACTGCATGCTTGCATGCAGTCGAATTGGGCCGGCACGACCGGGGAGGTACCTCTCGCTTACACGAGACTGGCGTAAAGTGACAGCTGTGCTGTCGCGTTTCGTGCGGTGTGTAAGTAGCCGGTGGCCCATGGAGGTGGGAGGAGAAAGGAGGGCAGCGCATCTGTTTAGCCTCTATGCGGATGTTTGTGGGCGTCGGTAGTCGTGAAAATGGCTCCGGCTGCTCGTTTGCCCTCCTATATCATAAAAAAAAAAGCTTGGCCATACACATCATTAATCCTTCGAGCTGTTTCTGCAGCGTTAGTGTCGCGTTTAAACTCGTATTCGTAAATATAGCGATATTTCGAGTTTTCCATTTTGTCAATAAAACGAAAGCAAAGACAAATTTAATGGCGAAAAATCAAAGGAATTACGAAATTCAAAACAAGAATAGACGAACACACATTCAAAATAAATTTGAATTTGGAATTCCAAACCAAATTCTAAAAATTTGAAGTCAAAGTGGCCAGTTCATCAAAACGCTAATTTCATAGGTAAGGACCTATTATATATAGATAATACATTCGTATTTGTGAAACAATAAAAATACACATACAAAACTTCAACCCAATCGGTCAAGGCGTTAAGTAATTGACAGAAGTTTACCCGTTTTCCCATGGAAATGAAGCATTTCCCCGGAAAAAAAAGCTTATAGTAATCTGTGATAACGTGGCATTCAAATGGTGAAAGAATTTTTGAAATCGGTCCAGTACTTTCGGAGCCTATTCGTTACATACAAACACACACACTCACGCACAAACAAATATTTCCCCTTTACAATATTAGAATAGATGTGTAAGTTTCCGGTAGCCCATTGAGGAGGGAGGAAGAACAAAAGCATACCTCTGTATAACCTCTATGCGGATGACTATGAGTGTCAGTACCTAGTCATGAAAATATTATATACAATAAAAATTTGTGTAACTTTCCTGTGGCCCATTGATTGTTGATAATTATTATACAAACGTATTGTTCTCCTCCCCTCCTCCCTCCATAGAAGTGACTTATATATATATATATATATTATATATATTATAATAAGTGCCAACCCAATTCGGCTGCAATACAGCAATAGTAAAACCGTATCTATACAATAATTCTGGCATAATATGTTATCACAACAATTTTTCATACCTTATAACAGTAATTACATAATAAATTATACCTAATCATATACATAATAAGAATATACCTCATAAATTTAATTCATACAAAAATTTATCATGGCGCATCACTAGTCGTTGAAAAACTAAAAATCGAATTACGATGGTGACAACGAAATCGCGCATAAATCCGCTCTGTAGGAAAGCCAAAGGCTTACTAATGTCATATCTGATATTCTCGAGCTAATGGAAGCGCATATTAATTTCATAATAAAAGTATAAAAATTTATTAAAAATAAATTATAGAGATTAGAAAAAAGTGTTTTTGGACATATTTTAGATTTTAAATTGTTCATCAAATATTAAAGTATAATAAATAAATTATAGCTAATTTACAAAATTCTCGTCAAAATTTTATGAAAATATTATATTATTTAAAAAATAAAACCATCGAGATTTTTTTCAGTAATCGTGTTTTTACGATTGAGCATTTATTTTTGATTAACTGAAGTATCTTGTATAAAAATTTGAATCTCTTAGACCTTATAATTTCTGAGATATGAATCAATGAAAAGTCACATTTAGCGTCAGATGCCCTCTAAAAATCCCTGTAGCTTACAATAGAACTAGTCCGGATAAACATCCCTATAGCCAAGTCATTGGTCCGGATATACCCTGCAATGACTTCTAACCTTTTTTATCGCTTTTTTAACATTTTTTTTCTCTCTCTTGTAATACTATCTTTGCTATATTTTTTAACTATAAAGCACAGTTTTACTTACTTCATTATTAGTACTTTCATTATTAAAAGGCATATTGTCACTAACTATCACATAATTGATTGGAATGATTTCAGTTTCATTAACAATATTATTTTCGTCTATATCTACCGCCGTCACGTCATCATCATAGTTTTCAGCAATCTCTAGAAGGCCTAATATGCCACGAGATACTTCTCGCAAAATTTTATTACAAAACTACTATGGCTACAACTATACAATTTCTAAGGCCCCTTGTATTTCGGGTCTAACTTCGTCTGATTTCTTTCTAAGGATCAACAAATTTAAACAATACTTTTACAACTAGTCTTTAACATTTTCAGACTAATGACAATGAAAGAACTTACAGTATCACTGGAATACCTTCCAGGCTGGCGATAAAATCAGCCCAACATATGGCAAACTCCATATGATCTCTCCTGACAGAAGTCCGCCTTAAGCGCCATTTCATTTTCCTCAAGAGTTCTTATACGTTTCCAACTACACATGATGCGCAGCATGCGCCAGTCGATCAGCATATTATAACCGATACGCTGCACGCTCCGCAAGAACAGCAACAGCATGACTCCACAAACACTGTAACATTTAAAAAACAGAATAAAACATTTTTTGATTTTTGATTTTTTGATTTGATTTAAAACAACTTTAAATTTCTTACATTACACTTTTGTTCAGTCCAGTCTTTAGGGGTCATAAAACCATGAAAATGGACCAATGTGACATCATCTTTGTTTATATAAGACTACTAGCAAAGACTACCTAAAATCAAGTAAAGCACTCCGTATTTTATTTACTCTATCGGTTAATGAGTCCCATGAACATGTAAAGCGTTTTATCTTATTAGTTCTTACGTAAACCGACTAAAAAATTTAGTTATCTTTTATAAGTTCCAAATTTTAACAGAAAATGTGTGCGTAGGTAATCAAGTCTACTTAAAATATTTTAAAAATATTTGACAGATTATGGTCATGGGTTACACTAACGATCTTTGATTTAATATTTTCTTTAAAATAGATATCGTCTTTACTCAGTCTTATACATGGTTGAAACAATATACGAGGGGTGGTCCAAAAGTTCGCGGAATGGAGGGGATGGAGTGGAGATAAGGCCCAATTAGTATGACACTAAGCGAGCTACGCTTAGTGTCATACTAATTGGGCACTCATAATTAGTATATATATAACATTTAGACCCTATAGCGCCATTCGTTTACGAGTACTCGCCTGCTAAACAAGTCAATCCGGAAGCAAACTGCAACTATGGAGAAAATTGAACATCGCGCTGTAATAAAATTCCTTACCAAGAAAGGAAAAAACGTTCAAACCATTTTAAATAAAATGGACGCCGTTTATGGAGATCAGTGCCCTGGTAAAACAATGGTTTATAATTGGCATAGACTTTTTAAACATGGTCGAGATTCAATTGAAGACGACTCTCGCTCTGGGCGGCCAGTTGAGGCCACCACATCATATATCGTCGAAAAAGTCGAAAAACTTGTACTCGAAGACTCACGTTTGAAGAAAAACCAATTATCTGCATTTGTTGGAGTATCAGATACAACCATTTTGCGGATCAGGCACGACCACCTGGGCATGTCAAAAGTCAGCGCAAGATGGGTGCCGAGAATGCTCACGCCGCTTCAAAAACAGCAGCGCGTCGACGCTTCTAAGCACTTTTTGGAGGTGTGTGGAGACAAACCTGTGCAGATTTTGGAGCGGATTGTTACTGGATATAAAACATGGGTTCATCACTTTGAACCTGAATCAAAACAGGAGTCCATGCAATGGCACAAAAAGGGTACACCACCTCCCAAGATGACAGAATAGGCTGGAAAGTTGATGGCCACTGTTTTTTGGGATTGTGAGGGAATATTACTCATTGATTATAAAGAAAAGGGTACCACTATAACCTGAGAATACTATGTAACGATATTGGAAAAGTTAAAGGAGGCAATTAAAGAAAAACGTCGAGGAAAATTGGCCAAGGGTGTGTTACTTTTGCAAGACAACGCGCCGGTTCACAAGAGCCGAGTTGTCATGGCTGCTCTGCACACGCATGGATTCGAACCACTTGTTCACCCACCTTAACCTTTCGGTTACCGCGGACGTTCATTGACGCTTCAAAAACACGCAGCGAACACGTGGTCGGTACCGGGAGAACTATAGTCCAGACCTGGCCCCTAGCGATTTTTATTTGTTTCCAAATTTAAAAAAAGAGCTAAGGGGAAGGAAATTTTCCGACGATAACGAAGTGAACGAGGCAATAGGGAATATGCATGTATTTTTTTATATTTTTATATGACAATTTACATCATTACATTAATGTAAAAAAAAATCAGCACTGAAAT
>LUGF01013848.1:284192-297742 GCA_001625245.1 Calycopis cecrops
TTAGGGGCAAACGAAAGAAAAAGCCGAAAGCTCCCCCTGCCACTCTTGTTGTAGATCTCTGCAATGTCAGGGGGTTGCACTCCAATCTCGACGCCGTTCACCACCACCTTGAGACGGAAAAGCCGGCTTTACTCTTTTTGACTGAAATGCAAATATCTTCTCCGGTGGATTCATCCTACCTAACCTTCCCAGGGTATAAATTTGAACATTCGTTCATGCCACGGGCTGGAGTGTGTGTTTACATCGGAGAAGATATCTGCTATAGTCGCCTCTTCAACCTTGAAGACAGGGATCTATCCATCCTCTGGCTGCGCGTAGGCAGCGACGACCATCCCCGCGTCTACGCGTGCCTATACAGATCCCACAGCGGGAATGCCGAAATAGATCGACTCCTTGAGCACATAGAAATGGCAATACAGACTCCGTGCTGAAACAGATCCCAACCGCAGAGATCGTTATCCTTGGCGACTTTAATGCCCACCATGTCGATTTCCTTGGTTCACGTTCTACCGATCATGCGGGAAGATCTTTTATTGACTTTGCTTTGGATTATGGTTTGACACAATTGTTATCTTCACCCACGCGAATCCCAGATGTGGATGACCATACACCTTCCCTGTTGGACCTTTTGTTGACCTCCCATCCGCACAGCTATCTGGTTTCCGTTGATGCTCCGCTAGGCTCGTCGGACCACTGTCTGATACGGAGTTCAGTGCCAGTTATACGCAGATCAAGGCCGGGTCGCGTTGGCTCTACAGGTCAGCAGACTGGGACGGGATGCGGCTTTTCTTTGCATCGTACCCATAAGGGCAGATTCGCTTCTCGCTGGATAATCCTGACGCAGTGGCGGAATCTGTCACTGATGTGGTGCTTCAAGGAATGGAACTAATTATTCCGTTTGCTATGGTACCCATTGGCGGCAAATCGCAGCATTGGTTTGGACGCTCCTGTAAGTTGGCTTTGCGCCATAAAATGGAAGGTTACCGGCCCTATGCTGCGGCGGCGGCGGTACAGGATGAAAACACCAGCACATTTAAAAAGGAGTATAATTCCGCCTCCAGGTCCTTCAAAAGAGTGATTGCCAAGTCAAAGTCCGAGCACGTTGGGAAAATTGGTGGGAGAGTAGTTCGCCTTCCTTCGGTAACACGTGCTTTCTGGTCCCTCGCCAAAGCAGTCTTAGGGAATTTTTCCAAGACATCTCTCCCCTCTCTGCATCGGAACGATAAATCGCTGGCCCATACACCAAAAGAGAAAGCCGATCTCCTGAGCTCTCTTTTTGCGTCCAACTCCTTTCTGGACGACCAGGGAACTACACCGCCTACTATCCCACAGTGTGGTTACTCGATGTCGGACAATAAGTTCCGACAGAACGCAGTGCGTAAAGCACTTCTTTCCCTGGACGTTCACAAGTCGAGTGGGCTCGATGGCATCGCACCGATAGTGCAGAGGAAATGTGCTTCGGAGTTGGCACCGGTGTTAACGGGTCTTTTCCGTTACTCTTACTCTGCTGGCATTGTCCCGAGCTCTTGGAAGACGGCTTTAGTGCACTCGATCTCAAAAAAGGCTAAGGCTCCGAACCATCTAACGACCGACCTATTGCGACAACCCCCTTGATTTCCAAAATTATGGAATCCATAATCAACTGCCAGCTTCTGCGATACTTAGAAGATCACCGAATAATTAGCGACCGCCAGTATGGTTTCCGCCGTGGACGATCAACCGGTGATCTTCTAATTTACTTATCGCATCGTTGGGCCGAGGCAGTTGAAACCAAGGGGGAGGCATTGGCGGTTAGTTTGGATATAGCGAAGGCCTTTGATCGGGTATGGCACAGAGCGTTCCTTTCAAAGCTTTCTTCATACGGGCTTCCTGGGAAATTATGCGATTGGATCACCAGTTTTTTGACAGATCGCAGCATCAAAGTCGTTGTTGACGGTGTATGCCAATCTTCAACCTGTCAATGCTGGTGTTCCCCAAGGCTGTATTCTCTCTCCTACCTGTTTCTTCTGCATATAAATGACATGCTGCAAACTAGCGGCCTTCATTGTTATGCAGATGACAGCACCGGACACGCTTTATATACTGGCCGCTCCAATATTTCCCGGGAATATGTCACCGAGTATCGGAACAAACTTCTGTCTGAAGTCGAGGCTTTATTGTCCAAAGCCTCGGAATGGGGCCGACTAAATTTAGTCCGCTTTAACCCCCAGAAGACACAAGTTTGCGCGTTTACCGCGAAAAAGTCACCCTTTGTCGTATCTCCTCGGTTCGAAAACACTCCCCTGAAGGCCAATGCTAGCATCGGAATACTAGGAGTCAAGATATCGAGCAACGTTCAGTTCCGCTACCATTTGGAATCAAAGGCTAAACTTGCCTCAAAGAAGATGGGTATACTCAGTAGAGCTGAGCAGTACTTCACACCAGCCCACCGACTGCAACTCTACAAGGCGCAGATCCGCCCGCATATGGAGTACTGCTCCCACCTTTGGGCAGGGGCCCCGAAATATCAGCTAGATCCATTTGACCGTATTCAACGTAGAGCGACTCGAATCGTTGATGACCCTGTTATTTCCGGGCAGCTCGATCCTTTTGCTCTACGGACAGATGTCGGTTCCCTCTGCATCTTTTACCGTATTTTTTAATGGGGAGTGTTCCGAGGAATTGTTCGGCTTAATACCAGCAGCTGAGTTTCATCATAGGACATCGCGACAGAACTCAAAGTTCCATGCCCACCTTCTCGATATTCCTAAATGTAGTACTGTGCGGTATAAATGCCATTTTTTACCGCGTACAACAGTACTATGGAACCAGCTGCCTTCCTCGGTATTTCCGATCCGATACGTCTTAGGGATCTTCAAGAAAAGAGCATTCCTCTTCCTTAAAGGCCGGCAACCCGTCTGCAAGACACCTAGTTTTGCGGATGTCTATGGGCGGCGGTAGTCACTAAACACCTGCTCGTTTGCCCCCTATACCATAAAAAAACCAGTATTCTTTTTTTTTTTTTATGGTATAGGAGGGCAAACGAGCAGCCGGACATGCAAGCATGCAGTGTGGCACTACCTCTTACTGCTTACTTATTTGTCATAAATGCACACATTTTGATTCGAGGAACTGTTATTTGCTAGAAAAGATTTACCTCCAATATTTATTAGTTAGAATTGATGTGCAAAATGTATCATATTTGTTTCTAGGTCTATGATCCAGTATCAAAAACTGTTAAGGTAAGCTGTAAGGTTTAGTCATTAAATTTGTTATAAATACAACGTTGATAAACTAAATGAAACCACGTATACTATAAGTGCCTACTGTTAAACCGAAACTATTAAAAAACGTTTACGAGAGGTGCACGAAAATACTTTTTCAAAAGAAGTTAAATAGCATAATAATTAAGAAAAAAGGAAACATCCTTAGGACTAATCTGTTGTGACCTACGTAATGAATCGGCGACTCGTGATCATTAGCCATTGTGACTCCACGACTGCCAAAAGAGCTTCTTTCGGTTAGAAGTAGAGTCCGCTAATCGCGAGGTCAGCTGAATATATCATCTGGTGACACGGCAGTGCCCTCGTCAAATCGATCAAAAAAGCGGCACTGCTTTACCATCCTTTTCTGGAAGCAAATCAGGCCAATTTCGATCATTGAAAACTTCATAGTGGATAAAACAGGAAGCCTAAAATCATCATAAGTATCTAAGCAGACATTGCATATACAGGTTATATTCCAAATTGACAATTTGAACTAGTAGATTAAGAACTGGAACTTGTAAAATTTTGTCGATTTTGTCACTCACTAACTGAGCGATCTTCAAAAGTTTAAGGCACTTTTAGCAGACCTAGAACCTTCAAATTTAGAATACAATTAGTATTTAGTGTCTAAATCAAGAAAACAAAAAATATTTTGTTAATTCGGTCCAGTTTTCTAGATACACCAACTGCACGAATATCTTTGTAATCCCATATAAATATATAGGACTACATAGTAAGATTTGCAGTCAGATTGCAATGAAATTACAGGTGTAGACAGGTTCCTAGATGTATGAGGCATAACAGGAGGGGTATAGGGTGGTAAAGGGTGTGTTTAGCCTATGAAACTGAACAACATTTGCATTGGAAAATATATCGAAATATTAAAAAAATATTTTCTATACAAATTCTTCTACCATTGTACCATCTACAAAAAGAAGTGAGGTCCCAACAAAAACATCCTGTAAAAAAACAAAGTCTCGCATTTAATTTTTTTTGCCATAAAAAGTTGTGAGATCCATGTAATACCAAGTCGGTTAATTTATTTAGTCTCTACTTAAGGATCCTTCTGTCTTAAGTTATTATCATATCAATATTAAAAATCTTTTACATTTTAAATAAATAGATCGACTTAGCCATCGTTTGATTCGATTGTTTAGAATGTATCACACCACACAGCACTACGGGCCAGCAACCTGGTTTCACCAAAGTCTTTCCGAATGGACGTGAAATGATTAAGGTTTTGGAGACGAGAGTTTCAATTTCGTGGAGCGCAATGGACTAAACAAGCTAATATAATAAGTAGGTATGTATAACTTGTAAGATTCATTGTATTTTCAAGCGATGGTCAAGTCAATTTGTTTATTTAAAATGTAAAAGATTTTGATATTGATATGAAAGTAATTTGAGACAGAAGGGTCCTTAAATAGGGACTAAATAAATTAAACGACTTGGTATTACATGGGTCTCACAACTTTTTATGGCAGATAAAATGAGCTGCGAGATTTTTTTTTTTTACAGAATGTTTTTGTTGGGATATGAAGTGTTGGCAAAAGTTTCATGCAGTAAAAAGTAACTAATATTATGACTGATTCAAACACAGTAAATTATATAAAACTGAAATAATAAATAAAACAAAAATACTATCTTAAATGTACTAAACTGTACCACGCAGTTTCACCTGCGTTTAATTTCTAAGAAATCCATATAAATATCAACACCCTATTTCACCCCCTTAGGGGTTGAATTTCCAAAAATTCTTTCTCAGCGTATGCCTTCGTCATAACATCTACCAGCATGCCAAATTTCCGCCAGATCCGTTTAGTGGTTTGGGCTGTGCGTTGATAGATCACTATGTCACCTTTGAGTTTTATAGTCTTTTTGCATTTGAATACTGCTAATGTACTCTATCCCTCATTAAAATAGGTGTTCCTTTTTCGTGTAGAGCCAGTAGTCACTACTGTCAACCAAAGAAGACGAAGTTTTTTACTGATGCTCAGGAAAACTTGGAAGTCGTTGAACCCTTGTCTCGATATGATCTAAGGGATCGAGCAACGATCCAGCATCCAAAAAGGCAAGAAGACTATATATGTTTCGTAGGGACTGATAATTTTCCCGAAACATATAAAGAATCGACTCACTGAGAGGACCATGTCGAATGGCATAAAGCCATGGCGAGTGAGATGAAGTCCCTAGTTGAAAACAATATTTGGACATTATCCGAACTACCATCCAATAGAAAGGCGCTACCTAGTAAGGGGGTGTATAGAATAAAAAGAAACCCAGATGGTTCTATCGACAAATACAAGGCGAGAATGGTAGTTAAAGGGTTCAAACAACGCAAAGGCATCGATTTTGAGCAGACATTTAGCCCGGTTGCCCGCATGTCTACAATTCGAGCTTTGCTTAGTGTTAGCGCTAAAGAGAAGTTGCATTTAACTCAGTTTGACGTAGCAACAGCTTTCTTAAACGGCAAGCTAAAGAAAGAAATCTTTATAGAGCAGCCTGAAGGATTTAACGATGGTACTTCTAGAGTCTGCAGATTACAAAAGTCTCTGTATGGCTTGAACAAGCACCTCGGTGCTGGAACTCTTGTTTCGACGAAATCCTTATAGAGAAAGGCTTCAAACAAAATGCAACTGACTGTTGTCTCTACATGAAGACTGTAGGACATAAGAAAATTATTATTGCTGTGCATGTAGATGACGGGCTTATAGCTACTACAGATAAAGCTTTGGTGGACCAATTCTTGAAGGACCTGAAGGTGCTTACGCTTTTGTCCTCAATAGATAAAATTATATATTTAGCAAATTCATGGATTCTATCAAAAAACAAACGCAATCTATAAAAATTAATTTGGCTTTCAATCAGGTAAAAGTACTTCTGAGCTTTTGGTACAGTTTACAAATGAAATTAATATGCACTTAAACAATAAAAAATACGCACTGGCCCTCTTTATTGACTTCACACGTGCTTTTGACACCATGGATCACAGTCGGCTGATAGAGAAACTTGATCAATGTGGCATCCGAGGCCCACTGTTAACCTGGTGTAAAAGTTACCTAAATAATCGAAGCTTCTCTGGAAAAATAGGCAACACTTATAGTAAAGCTATAAAGGTAACAAACCTTCTCTGTAAAAATAGGCAACACTTATAGTAAAGCTATAAAGGTAACAGAAGGTACAGCTCAGGGCTCAGTGCTAGGCCCGGTGCACTTTCTAACCTACGTAACTGATATGAGCAGCTGCATTACCAACTGCACAAGTTATCAATTTGCGGATGATACTTGTCTAGTTGTTGGATCCAAAAATGTAGAAATTGCTTGTTATGATCTTCAAAAAGACCTGGATATTCTAAATAAATGGTGTCACGACGCTGGTCTAGTGATTAATCCTAATAAACGAAATTACTGGTAATTAAATCCCCCCATTTAAAATATATCCCCACAGAGAGCCTTGTCATTCAAGAACACACTTGCCTACACTCCCCAAACAAACCACATTGTTCTTGTCCACCTATAGATATAGTTAAGAAGCAAACATACCTCGGTTTGGCAATTGACCAAAACTTTAACTGGAGAAACCACATCGAGCACGTCTGCAACAAACTGAGGCAGTTCCTCGCAAATGTGACATTGCTAAGTAAACATGTTCCATATAAAGTGATGATTATACTTTACCATGCATTTGTAGACTCTTACATACAATACGGCCTAAGTAGTTACGGTCGAATATACAAAACATATCTAGATAATATATACAAAATACAACTAAAAATATTAAAAAAAATAGTCCCCCTTAAAATAAAAAATGAATTTGTCAATAACGAAACTGGTCTTTTTAATCAATGTAAAATTATTCCGGTTCATACCCAAGTTCATTACGCACTTCTTAAAGAAAACTTTTTTAATAAAGCCCTAAGTAAATTAGTTGATCATCATGTACACACTCGAACTATGACTAGAAACCGGCTCGTCACATCGAGGGCAAACAATGTGTACGGGCAGCGGACGGCTGAATACCTTATTCCTCGGCTTATTAACAACTTGCCGCTCGAATTACGTCGCAACCTTACATCTAATAATATAAAAAATATGTTGAAAAAACATTTCATAGAAAATAAAGTAGAGAAAAAAAAGTTGTGGTATGTACCTTCAATGTCATTTTTGAATACCTATTCACCGACACCCCTTTATATACGAGATAATATTTGTTTATTGTACCTTAATAAAGTAATCCTCAATCATATTATATTGTAATGTACTGTTTCTGGGAAGAAAATCATTTATTAAATTTGCATTAATATTATTCATCAGAGTAATAGCGTAAGTCAACATAAAATGTAGTATTTTATATTTATGTCTATTTGTGACATTATTCCATTTACATACACTATTTACATATTACTATTTGTCGTAAATGCACACATTACGATTCGCAGGGCTGTTATTTGCTAGAAAATATTTACCCTCAATATTTATTAGTCAGAATTGTGCAAAATTTATCATATTTGTTTCTAGGGCGATGATCCAGTTTTACAAGATGCTAAGGTAAGCTGTAAGGTTTAGTCATCGAATTTGTTATAAATACAATATTGATAAATGCGAGAGGCACTACATGAAACCACGTAAATTATATAAAACTCAAATAATAACAAAAACAAAAATACTATCTTGAATATACTTTACTGTGCCCCGCGGTTGCATCCGCGTTTAATTTCCAAGAAATCCATATAAACTTCAACGCCCTATTTCACCCCCTTAGAGCTTGAATTTACAAAAATCCATTCTAAGCGAATGTCTATCTCAAAAAATCTACCTAAATGCAAAATTTTAGATGGATCCGTCTAGTGGTTTGGGCTGTACATTGATAGATCACTATATTATCAACTTTGAGTTTTATATATATGTAGATTATTTAAATTCTTACCTACATATATGCAATTTAAGCACAGGCAATAAGTGAGTATTTGTATACAGGCTGTACAAGAAAAAATATACTTGTTTCAATGGGGGATAGAGTACATTCGTAGTATTCAAATGCAAAAAGCCTTTTTGAAAAATTCATAAGTAAATGCACACATTTTTATTCGCAGGACTGTTATTTGCTAGAAAAATTTATACTCAATAATTATTATTTAGAATTAATGTGCAAAATTTATTATATTTTTTCTAGGACGATGATCCAGTATTACAAGATTCTAAGGTAAGCTGTATGTATCGTTTAGTCATCGATTTTGTTATAAATACAATATTGATAAATGCAAGAGGCACTAAACGAAACCATGTATACTAGTAAATTATATAAAACTCACATAATAACAAAAGCAAAAATACTTTCTTGAATATACTTTTCTGTGTTTATATACATTTATATCACCTCCTTAGGGCTTGATTTTTTTTAAATCCTTTCTAAGTGAATGCCTGCGTCCTAAAATCTACCTGACTGCTAAATTTTAGCCGGATCCGTTTAGTGGTTTGGGCTGTAAATTGATAGATCACTATGTCACCTTTGAGTTTTATATATCATAGTATGTAGATTACTTAAGTTCTTTACCCACATATAAGCGATTTAAGCACAGGCAACAACTGTGTATTTGTATACAAGCTGTGCAAGAAAAAGAGAAACCTGTTTTAATGGGGGATATAGTACATTAGTAGTTTGAAAAATTCATAAGCGTTGAGGAGATATGAGTGTCCAAAGTTTTAAAAATATTCAAATTAAAAAAAAAATCATAAAATATTCATTGTAAATGATAAAGTAAATGTGTTTTTAATTTTTAATATGCATGAAATATTTAAATAAAAAACATTTAAAGTATCACAACAGTACTGCAACGTTAATCGACTTTGCCTTCAATTCAATTCAATTCGTTTTATTTGTTTAAATATGTATTCTATATAATCTTATTATAATGCCTTTTGCTATGTTACTTATGATTTATTCTGATCTTTAACTTATTTGCATTTCCTTTATACAGGGTTAGTTTTTGGTCACCGGCCAAATTTTCAGATTTGGTTCAGAATCGATAATACATTCGATTTATGAAATAAAACAAATAAGAAAAATAATATAAAAAATATTTTTGTCCCGTTGTTGATCATGGCCGCGGCGGCCCTTTAGATGTTACAAGTGTGATATGCCGAAAGGTCGCGGCGGCGTTCTCACAAACACATACATTTAAACAGTTTCATGCAGAGCGTCAAGCGATCGATACGGATTTAAATAATAATTAAGTGTTAATTGTAATTTTCACACGCTCTCTTTTACAGTTATTTAGCATCAATACTCCAATGATGAATATTACGAAATGATAAGATGTTACATTCTATGCAGAGAAAGTCTACGTACCTAACATATGCACAATTTTAGCCGCCAATCTGAGATTGCTCGATCACGGATAGTTCGTCACATCTTCACAAACATCAGGTCGTGGCAGAACACCACAATAACACCAGAGCTCGAAAACGCTGTGTTGGGTTTTTCGAGACGAATCCACGTGCCAGTACAAACGAGGGCGCTAGACGATTCAATGTCTGCCAACATAACTGTTGTACACTACAGGCCTGCACCGTATCATTATCAGCTTGAGCCGGCTCTTCATGATAATGACGGATAGAATTAGGATAAATGGAATCGGAGGACAGGTATACTGTGACGGCTTTGTTAGGCTAAAATTAAACTATAATCATCATCAGTTTGAGCATAAATTTTATGTATTAAAAAACTTGTCTTGTAGAACGGATGGTATATTAGGCCAGGATTTTTCAAGTAAATTTAAGTCGATTTTAGATTTTGATAAAAATATTTTAACGCTTAATAATCATAAGCAGTCTGTTAGTATACCGTTACAGATGGGAAACCTTGGTTACAATAGTTACTTGACGATACCAGCTAGGTATGAAGTTACCTATTTAATTAAAACAAAACTTAAACAGGAATGTTTCGTAAAGCCTAAACAGTTATGCGAAGGTGTTTTTTTGGCATCCGTACTGGTAAAGCCTATTAATGGTAACATTCCGTTAAAATTTTTGAATACTAGGCAGGAAGATGTTCGTTTAAGTTATTTCACCCCGGATGTTGTACCGTTATATGATTATTTCTTGTGCTCGTTTGATGAACACAAATATATAGGCGCGGAGCGTGTAAAAAGATTATTTTCCGTTTTAAATTTCAAACATTTAAATAAAGAGGAACAAATTTCAATCGAGAATATACGTGCAAAATATTCTGACGTATTTTTACTACCGGGTGACAAATTGGGCGTTACTAATTTATACAAAATTACTAATTACTAATTACTAATTATTATACTAATTATAATTACTAATATAATATAATTACTAATAATTATAATTACTAATTTGTATAAGCAATCGATCCAGCTAAAGGAAAATGTTAATCCAGTTTATTCAAAACCATACAGGCTCCCTAAGAGTTAAAAAAGTGAGATAGACCGTCAAATTACTCAGATGTTAGATAACGACATTATAGAAGAAAGTACAAGTGAATGGTCTAGCCCAGTCCTACTTGTTCCAAAGAAATGTGATGAAAACGGAATGAAAAAATGGAGAATCGTTATAGACTATCGGAAGTTAAATGAAAATCTTCAAGATGATAAATTCCCGTTACCTAATATTAATTCTAGATTCCTTATCAGGTGCACTATATCTTACGCATTTAGATTTAAGTCAAAGTTACTTTCAATTGGAATTATGCCCAGAAAGCAGAAAATATACGGCATTCACTACTGACAAGCAATATCAAATGAAAAGACTACCAATGGGATTGAAAATTAGCCCTAGCGCTTTTAGTCGGCTAACGACAGTAGCTATGTCGGGTTTACACTATGAAAAATGTCTAGTTTACCTTGACGATTTGATTTGCTTTGGTAGGAACCTCGAATCGCATAATAAAAATTTAATCGTTATTTTCGAAAGATTGAGTAAGGTAAATTTAAAAATTAATCCGGAAAAATGACAATTTTTAAAAAAAGGAATTATTGTATTTAGGCCATGTCGTTTCAGCCGATGGTGTATTACCGGATCCTGAGAAAACACGAGTAATATAAAATTATCCCACTCCAAAAAATAGTGACGAGGTTAAACGGTTAGTAGCTTTTGCCAACTATTATCGTAAATTCATTCCACGTTTTTCGGAAATAACGATACCTTTAAATAAACTTTGCAGAAAGGGTGTTAAATTCGATTGGTCAATAGAATGCGAATCATCATTTAAAAAATTAAAACAAACTTTAATTAATCCACCTGTTTTGCAACATCCAAATTTTGAAGACGAAAATAATTTATATTACGTTCAGATGCATCAGGTACTGCTATAGGTTCGGTTTTGTGCAATAAAAATAATTTACTAATTGCATATGCCAGCCGACCATTAAATAAAGCCGAATTAAATTATCCAACAATAGAGAGAGAGCTTCTCGCTATTGTATGGTCCGTAAAATATTTTAGACCGTATTTATTAGGTAAAAAATTTGTAATTAAGACTGATCATAAGCCATTAGTATATTTGTTTAGTATGAAAAACCCTTCTAGTAGACTATTGAAATTCCGATTGATACTAGGCGAATACGATTATGCAGTTGGATATGTGAAAGGAGTGAATAATGTAGCTGCAGATGCATTATCTCGCATCCTCATCACATCTGACGAATTAAAAACTATAAATCAAAATGTTTTAAACGTTATGACAAGAAGTATGTGAGGAAATAAGTTAGCTAAGTTAGACACCAATTCTTCGGTCCATAAGAGTGGCACGGACATTCGGTCTGATCAACCGAGAGTCGTTGAAATTCTTAGAAAACCGAATAATTGTGTTGAATTAATATTTGGTCATGGTATATTAAAGAATATAGCCAGTTATAATCAAATAAATGACTTTATTTAGGTTCCATCGAAGATGACAATTTTAATTGATCCTTATTCTCGATAATGCTTAACGCGAGACGTTTTTGTGAGAGATTTGGATTCAATTTGTACAAAAAATAATATAAATGAGATTTATATCGTAAAAGATGATAAAAATGAAGAATATATTAAATGGTTAACCAATTATTGTGGTAAAAAGGATTGGACCGGTCCGCGTATTTATATTTTAAGAAAAGTAAGAAGAATATTTAATGACGACGATAAGCGAGTCATTCTTAATGACTATCAATTGCTTCCAACTAGTGGACATGCAGGTATTAGGCGTATGCTTAATAATATAAAAAGACGTTATTTTTGGCCTAAAATGGTGGAAGACGTAGTAGAATTTGTAAAGAAATGTGACAAATGTCAAAAACAAAAACATTATTCACATACTAAACAACCTATGGTTATAACAACAACTGCGCAAGCAGCTTTTTATAAAGTATTTTTAGATATAGTTGGGCCCTTAGATAAGGATTATTATAGTTATTCATATATTCTCACGTTACAGTGTAAACTAAGTAAATATGTAGAAGCTTATCCATTAGTTAGAAAAGATAGCGTAAGTGTAGCTCGAGCATTCGTTGACAACTTCATACTCAGGTATGGTATTCCTCGAGAAATCGCTACTGATAGAGGAGCTGAGTTTATATCGAGCACCATGACTGAGGTATGTAAACTACTAAATATAAAACAACTATTTTCTTGTGCATATCACCATGAATCAATTGGTTCTCTTGAAAATTCACATAAATCACTGAATGCTTATTTAAGAATACAGACTGATAATAACAGCAGATATTGGAGTGATTGGCTCCAATACTGGTGTTTCTCGTATAATACGTCGGTACATTCAGAAACTAAAGGGGAATAATAAAACGAGCGACTAAAAAATAACTTAGCGACTGAGGATGAGATACTGTATTAATAACTTGAGCGGTAAAAAAATAAGTGAGCGAAAAATAAACTAAACTAACGACGAATATTGGCCAATAATAAATTTCAAAACGAGCTTACAAAACGTGAGCTGCGATTAATCTAACTGAGCGACGAAATTACTAAGTGAGCGACTAAAATACTAAGTGAGCGACTAGAAATACAAAGCGGGCAACATTAATAATAAGTTAGGAGATGGTTTTACTAAATGAAGTTTTACATAACGAGCTGCTATAAAGTTCAGTTTGAGCAGCGTTTTGTGAGCTGCTTTATTACTTTATTGGTGACTGGTAATCTATTTGAGGTGTTGTGTTTTTTATATTGATATGATTTTTTAACGAAAACTATAGATTGTTCGCTGCGCGCGAATTTGAATAGCGTGTAGCTGGGCGACGAATCAACGAAATTTCAACCCAATCGGTCAAGCCTTTTAGAAATTGAC
>LUGF01013850.1:8398-19549 GCA_001625245.1 Calycopis cecrops
ATAGAAGACATTCAAAGCTATTTAGACGAAGCAAACTTAAAAATATTTTATTACCTATTATGTAGTTTTAGGTTTTTTTTTTTAATATGATATAGGAGGGCAAACGAGCAGCCGGAGCCATTTTCATGACTACCAACACCCACAAACATCCGCATAGAGGCTATACAGATGCGCTGCCCTCCTTTCTCCTCCCACCTCCATGGGCCACCGGTTACTTACACACCGCACGAAACGCGACAGCACAGCTGTCACTTTACGCCGGTCCCGTGTAAGCGAGAGGTACCTCCCCGGTCGTGCCTGCCCAATTCGACTGCATGCAAGCATGCAGTGTGGCACTACCTCTTACCATAATACGTCTTGAAGAAGTTATATTTGAATATCGCCTAACTCCAAATTCGTTTGAGGCATTACTGTATCTTCGAATATCCTATACAAATGTATTCCTTCGCCAACGAGCCGAGGGTAACAATTTTAAGTGTGTTTTATCTACAAGCCATCAAAGTTGTCGGCACTCCGAAGTAGTTCGTCTGTGCTCTCGTATGGAGTAATAAAACCTCCTCCCCAGGGACTACTTGTAGTACAGATGCCAAATGGGAGGAAAATAAATGAGAGCGTTTTTCCATTTATGTACTTACTTTGCTTACTGTCATAGTTACTACTAAAAAGGGAAGACTTTGTAAGATCGATAATACTTTGCTGACAAAGGAAAACATTCGAAACTTGGTAAATTATATATATGACAATACTTTTTAGAATACATGCATATTTTTAGTTTTTCTCATAGCGAACTCCCGCATATGTAAGTTGTCAACTTTTTTTCTACCTCTCGTTACGTACAACGTATTTGTATAAGGTAGTGCCACGATGCATGCATGCATGTAGCCGAATTGGGTCTGCACGACCGGAGAGGTACCTCTCGCTTTCACGAAAGTGACAGTTGTGCTGTCGCGTCTCGTAAGGTGTGCAAGTAGCCAGTTAGCTGGTGGGCTATGGAGGGAGGAGGTGGAAACTGAACAACGCATCTATATGACCTCTATCCGGATGTCTAAGGGCGACGATAGCCATGACAATGCCACCGACTGCTCGTTTGCCCCCTTATTCTATAAAAAAATCCTTTTTGAAGATATATTTTTTGAGTTTTTCTCATAAGAAACTCCCGCAAATGTAATCTTGTCAACTGTTTTTGCCATCTTCGTGCCTCTTATTGGTACGCTATTCTGCAACGTTTCAGCTCTAAATTCGTGTAGAAGACAATAACGATCTAGGTCACTGAACTTCATATGCCTTAAAAACACAGTTGGAAACTCAGTTTTCATCACAATTATTTTCTCCGCCGATGAAATAGCGGCGAATCACGAGCGAAATGGAAAACATTTTCAGTGAAATATTTTTAAAACTTAGCTTTAAAATATATTTTGTTTTTGAAGTCTTTCCTTATTTAGTTTTCTCTGTATACAATTGTAAAATAACTTGTCTGTTTTATAAGTTGTCTTGGTTCGACTTTAATAGACGAGTAGGTAATTTAGGTTATTTAGGTTGTAATTTAGGTTAGTTAAGTTGTTATCTAGGTTATTGTAAGGTTATTAAACCACCTTCAAGAACACGATGTGATTAATTTGTGAATTCCCTTTATATCCTCTTTATATCCTTGCTGCATTGATTTCCAATCCTACGGGCGCAAACTTTGACATAATATGTCTCTCATAAATTACATGAGGTTGGGTATGCTATCGCGCTTCGTACTGTTTTAAAGAGTCTGAGTGGCAAAGTGGTGGAAATGAAGAACTGCTAGGGTGCCCCATATTATGATCTCATACATGATACTAAAGTAACTGCACAAAAAACGGGGTATTTGGATTATGATCGGGACAAAAAATATGCTATTACTGTTTCTTTCTGATAGATGTGTTGAATTTCAAATTTCATTCAAAGGTGGACTGAACATGCTTTTGCCCTATTTCTTTTAAATGTCTGTTTTGTTGGGACACTTTATCTTTTCATATCAAAATATCGGGACACCCTGCCCGTTCATCTGGCAACCCTAGGAACTGCCCAGGAGAAGCAATGCATAAACAAAATATCCGAATCGAATACGACTAGAAAACTTCAGCAGAAAATTCTAGCAGAATGATGCTGATGCTGTACAAATAAATTAAATTTGCAACACCCAAAACCCGGCCATGCATAAAACATTAAGGGTTAATGATGGGTACCCACGGGCCTTTCTAGACAATGCCCTCGATGTTGACTTAAAACATTTGTCCTTACATATCTAGTAATTATAAAACATCTACAAATCTACAGAATAACACAATAATATATATACTTTTGTACCTACATATCTTACATCTGACCGCCTCGTGGTCTGATGGTAAGCATATTCAATCACAGTCGTGAGCTCCCGGGTTCGAATCCCAGGTCGGACCGAAAATAGTTATTTGGATTTTTCAATTCCTAATAACAGTTCGGAGTCAGGAAGTTGGCGGTGCTATATTCCTGTGCCTCGGAGAGCACCTTCAGCCGTCGACGCTGGGCCTGATTTTTCACCGGTCGTGTAGGACTGCCTCGCCGTCCAATCGGAATATGAGAATGCACTATAATATGTCGTACGCAGATGGCTCGTCTCTATAGTGACGGCCGCCGTAGCTGAAATTCCGTCAGGACGACATTATAATATATCTAGGTTCTAGGAGTCTACAGAAGAATACATAGAAAAATCCACAACATAGACTTATTTTCCTTGATATGTCTAGCAATAACAACACATCGAAGAGTACAGAAAGACCCATAGGAAAATACACAATAAAGACTTATTTCCCTTACATATCTAGTAATTATAATACATCGATGAGCCCACAGAGAAATCCATAGAAAAACGCACAATAGCACTCTATGCATAATAAAGTATTAATGCTGCATGCGCTCACAATGCTCGATAAGGAAGGTTGGATGGCTCATTGGTTACACCACTAGTTCGATTCAAAGTGACGAGGGCACTCCGGGCCCTTTGACGTGGGGCGCTGAGTGGCCCACTTGCACCTCTGCAGTAGCTGCAGATAGGTATAGGGTGTGAATTGTTTTGTTTTTTATGTGGCTAGGAAATAGTGAAGCGCACTTGAGTGGTTATGTCGATATTAGGGTGGCCTCTAGCTAGAACAGTCCGATCGCTTTAAGATGATGTGATGATGTCGGATGGAACTACACTAGAGTTCGTCTGATGGATTAACTAGATTAGACGGGATACTGGCCTGCCAGTAGCCAGCCAGCCTGTAGTCAGTCCGTGAAGGATGTGAATGGTAAGAGATATCTCTTCGTGCCGTTCATAACTTTAAAGATGGGTTGGGATCAAATATATCAACAGGCAGAGAGATTATAATGGTAGCCAATATATACCTAAGAAGCACGAGGAGCCCGATGCAGCATAGCAAAGGAATTACGTCATGTTCTACAGCAAATCAAGTAACTGCTATGCTAAATTATAGCTAAATCGGACCAGCATGCCCGAAAAGCTACATTCCGCGCACACGCATTTCTCCTGTACGTGAAAACTATACTTTTGTGTTCCCTGCACTTTGTGAGTTCCTCAGGATCCACCAGAGCCCATTGGAGGGTCTGCATTACAATTACACGGAGGTCTGTCCGTAATTATCATTGCTCCAACGGCTCGAATGACGGACTTTTACTAAAAGAGCATTATTTTTGGTGCAACGAAGACATAACACTTGTAAGTATAATATATAAGTGAAGTAACATCCCTACTAATATTATAAATGTGAATGTATGTTTGTTATGCTTTCGCTGTCACTCCAAACTACTTAACAGATTATCATGAAACTATACCACTACTATCCTACACAATATATTCCTAGAGGTATTAGAAAGGACATAGTTTACTTTTGTAACAAAATCGGTTAAAAGCTTGTATCAATATAAATTGGGAACGTAAATCTATTTTGATTGTAATTAATAAAAAATAAATGTTAATTGTACGGTGTAAGAGGGCAAACAAGCAATGGACTCCATTAAATGACGACCGACGGCCATAGACATCCGCACAGAGGTGCCGGCAGCCGGTGGCCCATGGAGGTGGGGCAACGCACGACGATTTACAAACGCACGAAACGGAACAGCGCAGCTGTCACTTTGCGCCGGTGTCGTATAAGCGAGAGGTACCTTCCCGGTCATGCCGGCACAATTTAGGCCCAGCGTGGCACTACCTCTAAATCCTAAAGCTTTTCGGCTGCAACGAAGCCATAACACTCTTGTAAATATATCCTACAGGAGTGAAGTAATATTTAACATTTCCCCTCGTCTCGTATCTCGTTTGTCCAAGGGTTGGGCCTACGTACATTAATTATCCCATAACCAGCAACTTTATCTCGTGCTGGCGTTCAATTACATTTTATCGTTTTATGAAACAACTGATCTAGGTTACGTACGTTGTTATCACGTTAACTTAATCGCTTGTTAAATATATATCTTGGAACAGAGGTTATTCGTGAAATAAGCAAATGTGTGTTACTAAAACTTACGCAAATGTTTTTATTTATAGTATAATCAGATCCGTTGCCTTCATTACAGCCACCAGATTTTTTTACGATACCCTTTTTAAGTTATTCCGGATAATATATATATGACAAATTTTATCCAAATTCATTCAGTGGTTATTTACGTGAAAGAATAATATAATAATATGTTTATTATTGCCGCCAAAACTAATACAAACTATCCCATTTAATATATTAAGATTTATAACCGGCTAACCAATCTTCCGTTCTCTTTACTAACCCGGTGCTGTACAAAAATAAACTGTTTATTATTACAACAAAACAGATTCATCTCACCTAATGCCGACTTGTTTGGATGTTACATCAAAAAATATGATTTGTTAACAGCGAAAATACGCTCGGCCGGTTTATGTAAGCGTAGACAAAACGCTCGTAAAGAATGATTAACGGAGGTAAGAGAAGACAAACAAACATACGGTGTGTTATAAATTCGCTACTTAAGTATCTTTTGGAAAAAATAATAAACATAGAAGTGAAATTCATTTTTTATCATTTGCGCTGTAGGATAATGAATTGGTGGGGTTGAAAGATGATTTAAAGATTTTACAAGTTCGTGTTTACTTGTTTTTGACTATTGAATGCGATGATGAGTTTGGAAAATAAAAAGTTCAAGATTTTGAATGTTTTTATGTATAACAAACTTAACGACGGAGGTTAATATAATGGTGAAAAAATTACGAAGCTAAAGATCCTTCTTGGCATAAACTTAATAAAGATAATGACGAGCTAGAGACATCAGTACCAGTTTCAAACAACATTGACATGAGTATTACTGGACGTATGCACTCAGATCACTTCTTTTTTATAATACGAGAAAAGGCCTCCTCTGCACTCCCTGTGTAGGTAACCAACCGACCAGTGTTGGAATTCTGAACTCCCTATTGGGAGAATCGTACCCCTGTAAAACTTCACTTCTAACTTCATGGAAGCCCTCAGCCGCCTTGGGGATGAGTTGACCCCGGATCTGTGTGCAAAGGGCATCTCGGCGAGAGGCCGGACCCTTATTACGGCTCTGAGACTAGATAACTGCAATAAACGACCCATGCAGCTCGGTTCTCTGATGACATCCATTCCAACGTAAAGACCGTGTATTGTGCGCCCAATTTGACTCTGGACTGAGTTAGAAATCAAGTAGGAGACGATAATATATTCTTTATACTCCCACAGGTATCATGACAGTTTCCACATCGTCCTCTGTGCCGTCGGTCCGATAATCGGACTCCTTTTGAGACATCACTGTCCCACAAAGCGAAGCCATGGCACTCCAGGGCTTATCCTATCGCTTTCAAAAGCGCTAGGAGCTTTCTCTTGTGAACCTTGCCTGATGCCAGAACTAGGTCGTGATGATACGGGGTCCATTTCTCTGGGTTGAGTCCTCCGCAGCGCCACAACAGTGACAGCTCGATTGCAGCCAAAATTGCTTGCTTCCACCTGATTTCTTGTCACACATTTCCGTCCCAATTTTCTGACACTAATTTCCGTTCCTTTTCACAAAATCACTATCAACAAATATATCCAGCAACAGTGAGGTTCCACACCAAAAAGCCATATTTTCTCTTACTTATTTCCGGTACTTAGTATGAAGACAATGAACAACAAGCACAATATTACGTCAGCTAACTCTGCGTTGGTTTAGGTGCGTTACAAATATCGCCACCCCGAGCCTAGCCCGAGACGTGACAAGTGGCTAACGAGTGATTTGATTAGGCCCTTTGTTAGCTTCATCAAGTATTGGGTCCGTTGACGCACGTCGCCTAATACGAGGTGAGAATTTATCCGTTTTGACAGTTCGTAACTGGGAATTTAGGAGTGATATAGAAGGAGTTTAGACCCGATTTTACGCGATAGGTGTGTCAAATATGTGTAAGTTGGGGTATACTTGTATATATAAACTATTAGAATTGTGAGAAGTCGATGAAGCTGGGTTTATAAAGTCTGTCTATAATAAGTTCTTTCTTTTTTATTTTAATGATATAGGGGCGAACGAGCAGTCGGAGCCATTTTCATGACTTCCGACGTCCATAGACATCCGCATAGAGGCTACACAGACGCGCTGCCATCCTTTCTCCTCCCACCTTCATGGGCCACCGGCTACTTACAAGCCCCACCAAACGCGAGCGCACAGCTGTCACTTTACCCCGGTCTTGTGTTTAGAGATTAGGAATTGTGATTTGCATGGTGATGATGACGATGTGATCGCACAACTTCGGGTTCGCCTGAGTCGAGGTATTCACGAACTTCTTTTAAAACCGTTTTAAAAATTTTATAGAGACTATCGATGGATCGATTTAGGTACTGGAGATAAAATATTGCCAAAAGCTACATGCAAAATATGTCAAGATTCTATCTTCAAATATTTTTAATAAAACTTCATGAAACATAACTGTCGGTGAGAGGGAGAGAGAAAAAAATATGCCCGCGCCTTCTCTTTCATGCTCCTACAGTAATATGAGGAACGTAACTCTCTCTCTTTCAGTCTCCACTGACTTATATTTATTTCCTTCTCAATATCCGTTCGCCTCGCCCAATCACACTTTTCGTAACGCTCTCGTCAGCTTATTTCCCAAGTCAAGAGCGCGTAAAGAAGTTTTACTTCAATAATATCTGTGGACTTATTACACTACGTTAGCCAAGCCCCGGGCTAAGTATCGTACCTACTTGTGTAAATCCATCGATACAATACCATATTGTAAACGGTCGTTTGTCAGTTTAGGGCACTAATTACTAGTTCTGCTATCACGATATCACTGACCTGGCGTATCAGGGGACGTACCTTCTAGCTAGGGAGCTAGGCACAAATGGTTTTTATCTGTTTGTATATTGGAAATATACTTATCTCTTTACGTCCTCTTTCGCAGCTTCGAAACATGCAGAATCCGATGAGCTTGTTTTCAAACTATGTATCTAGGAGGTCCTGTTCGAATCGAAACGATTAGATACATACACTTTTATCATCATCAACTGTTACCCATCAGGCTATTCTACATTATTTTATCACTATACCTTGACGTTACTGCCCTTGTTGAATCGTTATCATAATTCAAGTACAGTCATTTGTTGAGCTCCGGCCTATCTTTATGAGCGCTAGGACAATTTATAATGCCCTAGTTGACGTAGAGGACATTCATTTTATTTATCTAACCCAATCTCAAGTATTCATATAAGAAGTAAATTATAAGTGAAATAAAATGCAACTTAATTCCATGCTGTATTGCAGACGTTTAGGATCAGAACGACAGGGACCTAGATACCTATCGCTCACTTGATACCGTTTTATTGTGCCAGCTAACGCGAGTTATTTTAAGGCTTTTTTTTAGCGGGCTTTGGCCTCCCACGTGCTATCCCCATCCCACCGCTGCTACTCCTGTGTCGCTAGGACCGACATTATTTTAAGGCTGTGTAGTTTCCTGTGGCCAATCGTTGATGGTCAAGGAAACCATCTGCCGATGTCTATGAGCATTGGTGAACACCAAAAAACTCTACTCGTTTACACACTAATCGATATGATAACTGTTGAATATAAAACACCGTATTCACGTTCCTTTTCACGTGTAATAGCTACTCTAAGATTATTTATAACATCGTAAAATAAACCAATAGATTTACAAAATTATTAATAAACAAGAGCTCTAAATTAAAAACTTTACCAGACACGAGTAAAATGTTCACGGCTCCTGGTCTACGCCATTTCAATCGCTGGAGTACGTGGGTTGGGCAGATTAATGGAATTAATGAATTCAATTAGTTAAGAATCAAGTGGATATAATTAAATGAGGCAAACGAAAGATTAGGGTAATTTTGTATGTTTTTACACATACAAATTCGCTTGTAGATTCAATGTATTAACATTTATGTGATGCCAGAAGGCGGGCTACTTCATCATCATCGTCAGCAGCTAAAAGACGTCCGCTGTAGGACATAGGCTTTTCACAGAGAAGGCCACAGGTCATGGCCACAACCTGCTTGGATCTAGCTGCTCCCCAGCATGTCCAAGTCATCACACCGGGTGGCAGGCTTCTTATTCTTCTTGAACTCAGTAATTATACATGTTTGATACAAAAAGGTGATACCTCAAATTGGGCACACGTACAATCTATTTTTATCCGACTTGGACGCCCGACTGGGATTCCAGCCTGGAACCTAATGATCTATGAAACATACCAGGAGATAGTCACGTTTATAACTTATCTAGCTTAATTGGCCACGTATTACTGAGGTTATAATACTTTTATAAATTTTATTTAATAGAAATACTAAATATTAGCTTATTATAACATAATATGTATCGACGACGTCATGGTGCTTATCCTATTAATATTATAAATGCGAAGGTTTGTATGTTTGTTTGTTACTCCTTCACGCAAAAACTGCTGAACCGATTTTTATGAAATTTGGCACACATATAGAGCGTAACTTGTATTAACACATAGGATAATTTTTATCCTGAAAAAATGTTCTTATGGGATGCCATAGGATGATTTTCCACAGGATCGAAATTTAGCGGGTAAAACAGCGGGGCGCACCTAATATTATATACATACCTACTATTGTACGCTCCATGACGTCGACGAAGACAATATATGTGCGAAATTACACAATGATTACTAGCTTTAGAGATCAGCCTGGTTTTCTTATATTACATGTATGTATTCATTAAATGATCCCACAATATCGGGCAGATTCAGACCCAATTCCGTAGAACCGCTGATTTATCCGGCGCAGGTCTGAGATCAAAGGGATACCTCAAATAGGGCACGTAAATTCGGCCGGACATGAAAGAACCCACTTTTATAGCTTCCCTCATTGGGTGCTGGTTCTTGTAACAGTGGTGATTTGTCTACGTTAACCATTGATAAACAATTATGTGGTGATGTTCGAATATTGTAAGGCGTTTTTTGTAAAGTATATACATATAGCTGCGCCCCGCGGCTTCGCCCGCGTAAATTTCGATATCGTGGAAAATCATTCCATGGCATCCCTCAGGAACATTTTTTCGGGATAAAAGCTATCCTATGTTACTTCTAATACCTCCAAGAACATGTGTACAAAATTTCATGATGATCGGTTGAGCAGTTTTCGCGTGAAAGGGTAACAAACAAACTTACATTCGCATTTATAATATTAGTAGGGATATTTTCGTCGGAGTTCGTCTCAAGGCAATATGTAGTTAAGGGTATTTAATTTTCGAAGTTAAAGCCATATTCTTATACACGTAACAATATTGTGTTATCTGGACTGGATTCGAAGCTGCAGGTGCACCGTTATCAAGTGCACGAATCGGTTATCCATAAATTGAGTCCTGTATATCAAGGGAGTCTTATCTAGATCAGCTCTTATCACTTCTAGAAGTGTATCCCTTTCATATATAGTTCCTCTATCATTTATGAGTTCAATCGAGAGAAGAAAAATAAATATTCAATTGCAATTTTTCATATTTAAAAATACACCTATTTTGTACGTTTTTTTTTTGTTTTTAAAATTACATTTTTTGTAAAAAATATAACTTATATATACTTTATAGGTACGTATTTAATTGCAGTTCACGAAAAATTATAATTTTGGATACTGGCTCGTACCGTCTAGAACTTTGTCCAGTCCTGTCACATTAATAGCGTCAGCCCATTTGTCACTGATAGTTGCACATGAAAATCGGTGGTAGTCTAATTAGAAGACCTCCAGCCACAGATGTGCAGTAAAATGTGCAGCTATTCCACAACCGGTACACCTTACGGGAAAGCTATTACTCCTTTATATTTGGGGTTTTTTATAGTACTTACCTATAGGGGAGCTAACCAGCAGTCGGACCTATTTTGATCACTACTGATGCCCACAGACATCCGTGTTGGTTATACAGATGCCTTGCCCTCCTTTCTTCTCTCTCACATCGCACGAAGCGCGACAGCACACGTCATGTCACAATTACGCTGGTGTCGTGTAAGCGAGAGCTACTTTCCCGGTCGTACCTACCCTGTACAGTTCCAATGCAGCGTGGCACTACCTCTTACTAAAACACTATAATTTAAATATACGTCTCGATGTGTACAGAACAATTGCACGCCCTTGTAAAGCTGCAATTTTTGCCAGCTATACTTATAGGGTCAATTCACACCAAAAGCGCGGCGAAGCGCAGCGAAACGGAGCGCAGTTTATGTGTCATATGAATTTCAACTTTATAACAATTACTATAATACTTATTATCGTATGAGAAACTCGAACGAGACGCGCGGATTCCCGCGAAGTCGCTGGAATGCGCGAGAAGTCGCTGGAATGCTCCAGAAGTCGCGAGAATTCGATAATAAGTACATGATAAATACTATAGTAATGAAAATAAAGTTGAAATTCATATGACACATAAACTGCGCTCCGTTTCGCTGCGCTTCGCCGCGCTTTTGGTGTGAATTGACTCTTACACTGTTCATTCTACTGTCACTTATACACCACGGCTAGCCGTGGTAAAAGCACAGCACCTGGCAACACCTCGGCTGCATGCATTTGCCGGTAATTGCATAAAAGCCTTTCAGTCCGTCCATCGATCGGGTTGATGTGTTTACACGACCTAAAAGTGTAAATGGTTTTCAACGCG
>LUGF01013850.1:20355-35508 GCA_001625245.1 Calycopis cecrops
GGCTTAATATCTTACTAGTTAATACAACATTAGTAAGATATTAAGCCCTATTGAATATAAAATAGAATGTGATAGATTGTAGAAATGTGTCTCTTATCCTTTCAAACAAAAACTCCTAAACGGATTCCGATGAAATTTGGCTAAGATGTATATACGATTCTGTAGTAAAATTAATTGAATTAATATTACTAACGTATCGAACAGACAAAAAACCAATTTTGGCTCCATGAGTTGTTGCCGATCTTCAGCTGACTGACAACCGACTTAACGTAAAATTTTTATTTTATTTTAATATTTATTTAGGAAACAAACAAAGGTTGGTGTTTAAATTAACATAACAATTCAAACAATAAACTCCACTTCGAATCACACGCATAATTTACTCCAAAAAAAAGTAATCTTATCTTGGGGCAGACTTAACGGATGAAACTGTGTATGCAAGTAATATATGCATGTGTGCCAATTTGGGTAGTACAACAACAGCATCAATAAAGGCAACATAAGGCAAAATCTACGCAATCGTCAGTATATTTTTATACTAATAGGAGAATGTGTCGAATAAAATGCATATAATAAGAACTAGCGTTTTCGTGTAGCTGGAGGGAAGGGGTTGAGCGAGTGAAACGTGGCATGATCGACGTATTTGAGCATTTCGATGACCATCGTTACAGGCCTAGGCGGTGGAAAAGCCTAGCACATGCAATTTTTTTTTTAAATTGTACTAATTTTGATTTAAACACTTAACTGATTTTATATTTTATGTTTTTATAGTCTTATTTTATCAAAGTATTCAGGTTTTATAAGGTTTTAGACATTGTGTGGAGTTAAATAGAAGATGATTATTTTTGTTATGAAAAACAATTGCCTTAGATTTTGTGAATAAAAAAATAAAAATATACAGAATAATAGTATCGATTTTGTTTTATTACAATGTAATAATGACTATTTATAATATTAACTCGTTATTTAACGCTATTTCAAAAAGAAACCTGTTTATAATACTCTTTCTGTTTGGGGTATGTCACACCCCGCCACATACTTTATGTAATCTTTTGCCACCACATTCTCGCCGGGTTAAAAAAAATACTTGTAACTGTACTTGTAATCATAAACATTTCTTCCAAAACTTGAAATTTTTAGTCTTAGTTTATTGAATCAAATCAATCATTAAAAAATCAAATCAAAATCCGGACTACAAATAAAACCCCGCCCGGACGCTCCCCGGACGCCCTCTAAACTAGGACAAATCCGGGGAAACCCGGACGGATGGCAACCCTATGTGTGTTGATAGATGGCTATGTCACGTTTGAGTTTTATATACCTATATAGATATAGATATAATAATAACTTACCCAGCCCTCTTGGACAAAGTCTTTAAGTGTCCCTATAATGTGCTTGCATCTTATCTTCATACGCATCCACTTTATGTCTGCACATGAGCTAGTATTATACTCGAAGGTCTTGGGCTTATATATTTATCGGAAATATGTAGGATTTCCAGACCAATGAGTCGTTTTATCAAATCGCGTTTGAAGCTTCAAAGCTTACTTACAAATCATATAAACGGTAAACTATGGGTTTAATAAAAAAAAACAAATGTGATATCCCGGAGGCCCGCTCCTCCCTTTTATTACATTATTATTTAATAAAGCGTCCCCCGCCTCAATCTGTTTAGTGGGCAATCTTAGACTATCCCATCTCGGCAGAATCTTGCACTAATAAGGCATTTATTGCTCCGAGACTTTGACGCTTCGTTTGTGGCGAGGCGTTTTTAATTGGAAAGGGGAAGAAGGGAGCTTCTTGGTGGTAAACGATTACTGACTGATCTGAGCCTGATTTTGTAGAGTAATAATTGTAATTTGATTGCATACCTTATATAATATTATAATTTATTTGTATTTTTATATTTATAGATCCTCATGAGGCCCGCTGAGTTTGTTTCGCCGGTTCTTCCCAGTACAGGGCTAGGGTTGAACTAACTAGGGTGGTAGTTATAATTTTTGACGTTCAAAAAGTGATTTGTACAATTCTATTTTGAATAAAAACATTTTCCTTTCATTTCATTTCATTCGTTCCCATTCCTTAATCCTCAAAGTTGGATGATCCAAACTTTAACAAATAGTTTTAAATATTAACTTACTGTTTCCTCGGCCAAGATAATAATAGTATAACCTATTAATCTTAATAGTCCGGTTTGCCTCCTCCCAGAATAGCTGGGAAAGAAGGGGGGGTCTGTACCCCCATCGACCACAAATACAGAGGCTCGAGTACCCCATGGAACTCGCCTCTCATACAGATGAAGCTGCACTGGGCCTTCAGTCATTAGCGTAGTTCGATCTAAAAAAAAATATTAACTTCCTCGTTCTCTGTAACAATGAATACACCACGGACATTGTTATTTGGAAGTACCTACTAATTTTAAAGATTTGTTTTGATGAGTTTCTTTAATTTTTTGAGAGAGTATAGATTTCCTTCTTTTATTTTTTTATTTATATTATATCGGGGTAAAAGAGTTGGAGCCGTTTTTATAACTACCGACGCCCGTAGACATCCGCATATTATTTCGTAGGCATCGTGTTATCCTACCGTACCTGTTGTACTCCCCCGATCGTGCCAGCCCAATTCCGCTGCATGCATCCATGTAGCGTGATACCATCTTTTTTTTTTTTTTAGGTAGGACTATGCTAAGACAGAAGGTCAGTGCAGCTTCATCGATATGAGAGGCGAGCACACTGGGGAGCTCAAGCCTCTGTATTTATATACTATCTCTTACTTCCTATTATATAGGAAATCTGTTCCTTATAATTTTGTTATGTTCACTATAAATTGTATTAACAATTACCTGCTACAAACACTCGCAGCCCACTTGAAGCGTGGGACTGGCTGACGAGAGAGGAGTTCAAGAGGCGTGGGCTAAACGAGCGTCTGAAATATTAACTGCAAGAACTTTACATAAAATTGTTTATATTCATCATCAATGACGACTGTTTTATAGTGTAAGGGGACTAACAAGCAGTTTGAGCTCGATAGCTTTGACTAACTAAGCTCATAAACATCCGAACAACCGCCATATTGATGAACTGTCTTCCTCCCATCCTCACATCAATGGACACAAATGGATACAACGCATGAAACGCGACATCATAACTGCACTTTGCGGCGGCATCGCAAGAGGTAGTGCCACGCTGCATGCATGTAGCCTTATTAGGTCGGCACGACCGGGGAGGTTTCTCTCGCTTACACGAAACCGGCGTTAAGTGACAGCTGAGCTGTCGCATTTCGTGCGGTGTGTATGTAGCCGGTGGCCCATGGAGGGAGGGGGAGGAAGGGGAGCAATCCATTTATGTAACCTTTATGTGGCTCCGATTGCTCTATAAAAAAAATATGAGTGAGATTTACACATAGATCAAATCTATACATATAATAAATCTGTACATTGAAAATATTAAAAAAATAAATAGCAGGGGGTGTTACTGGATCGATACCAAACCCAAATATGCGATTAAAAAAATTTTGTCTGTCTGTCTGTCTGTATGCTCAGGCATCACGTGAAAACTAACGGTTCGATTTCGATGAAACTTGGTATAATTATGCCTTATTATCCTGGGCATACAATGGGATACTTTTTATCCTGGAAAAATACGTAGAAAAAATAAATCCATCCACGCGAACACCGACATCCGCGCGGACGGAGTCGCGGGCGGAAGCTAGTACAAATAAAATGTGTTATTTACTCTGTGGTTGTACCGCCCTGACGTAATTCGTGTATTGCAGCATGCCGCTACAAATGACGATTACGATAAACGGTAGCCAGGCCTGGTGTAATTAATTTTCCGGCCAGCATTAGTCATAATGTAATACATTGCCTAGAGCCTTTCTGGATAAATTGTCTCTCACGCTGGAATAATATTCCAATCCTCTAGTAGTTTCGAGCTTTTACCAAGTAAAAAATGGAACGGTTTTATCCTACTAATATTATAAATGCGAAAGTTTGTATGTTTGTTTGTTTGTTACTCCTACACGCAAAAACTGCGGAACCGATCTTCATGAAATTTGGCAAACATAGAGGGTAACTTGATTTAACACACAGGATAGTTTTTATTCCGAAAAAATGTTCCTGTGGGATTTACGCGGGTGAAACCGCAGTGCGCAGCTAGTAATATTAACCTATAAGTAAAACTTAGACTTAGATTAATTATACCTAGTCTTTACTTCGCTTCGCTAGTGTCGTTTTTTTAATATTTCCTATATCTTTAATGTATGATTAACATCTTATAATATGTTCTCTCTAATACCTCTTGGTAAGAGGTAGTGCCACACTGCATGCTTGCATGCAGTCGAATTGGGCCGGCACGACCGGGGAGGTACCTCTCGCTTACACGAGACTGGCGTAAAGTGACAGCTGTGCTGTCGCGTTTCGTGCGGTGTGTAAGTAGCCGGTGGCCCATGGAGGTGGGAGAAGAAGAGAAGGCAGCGCATCTGTATAGCCTCTATGCGGATCTTTGTGGGCGTCGGTAGTCATGAAAATGGCTCCGGCTGCTCGTTTGCCCTCCTATATCATAAAAAAAAAAAAATGAAAGCTATATTACTGTAAAGTTTCATAAAAATCCGTTCAGTAGTTTGTGTGTGAAAGAGTAACAAACATCCGTACAAACTTTCGCATTTAAAATATTAGTAGGATTAGTAGGGATTACATATCTACACACATCAATTAATAATAACAATCTAAGTGCCCCTCCACACGAGATGCGTTCAATACTACGAATCAGCCGACGGTTCTGCTCATGACGAGGTTTGTTAACACAAGAAACGCTATCATAAAGCCTCGCGTCACTTATTCACGAAACAGATTCACAATCTTAACCTTCATGTATTTTAAATGTGAGCGTTAAAGATGTATGAAGCGCCAGCCGAGCCCCGCCAGCGCCTGCATAATAACAATTTAATACATTTTTAACACTGCCTTGGGTAACAGGCGCGAACACGCTTCATCCTCATTGAATTTTGTCTACGTGTTGTTTTGCAACCAATCGGAAACGTGCGTTGATGACGCTCATAAATATTTGGACAATTGTTACGTGTTTTTTTTTTTAGGTAGAATAAATACGCTAGCAGACTGAGAGCCCAGTGCAGCTTCATCTGTATGAGAGGCGAGTGCCCTAAGGTAGCTCGAGCCTCTGTAATTTGTGGTCGATGGGGGTGCAGCCCCCCCCTTTCATTCCCAGCTAATCTGGGAGGAGGCAAACCGATGCGATTAATAGGTTATACTATTATTATCTTGGCCAGGAGGACAGCGGGTGTCCTCCTTTCCCCCCCTCTGACGGAGGGGAGCAGCTCACGCGCGGCAGCTAAAAAGTGGCCGACACGGGTCTTGAGCTAGAAGAGCTCTATGAGCTATCATGACTGGGGGGCCCGGACCCCCCCTCCACCACTGACGGGTGGTAAAGTTACGTGTTGCCATAACTTCACGTGTGCATTTCCGTTCGACATCCGGAAGTGCATGAGCGTAACTCGTTCGTTCCGGCCCAAATCGACTTCAGTGCAGTGCAGAAGTCTTACAAAAGCCTCCACCATTAGCGCTCATAAAACAGGCATTACAGGGAGGTTTATGTGTCGTCACTTGTTACGTTATTCAACTTCCACTGTTCGTTTGCCCCCTTATTCTATAAAACAATTATAGATACCTATTAACCCCTAATCATTATTAGCGATAATATTCTTCGATAATATTATCGTATTTCATTATTAGACTAATTAGCTGCTCCGTTCGGAACAGTTAGGGTCAACTCACACCAAAAGCGCGGCGAAGGGCAGCGAAGCGGAGCGCAGTTTATGTGTCATATGAATTTCAACTTTATTGTCATTACTTTAGTACTTATTATCGAATTCTCGCGACTTCTGGTGCATTCCAGCGACTTCTCGAGCAGTCGCTGGAATCCGCGTGTCTCGTTCGAGTTTCTCATGCGATAATAAGTATTATAGTAATTGTTATAAAGTTGAAATTCATATGACACATAAATTGCACTCCGCTTCGCTGCCCTTCGCCGCGCTTTTGGTGTGAGTTGACCCTCAATTGAAAGCTAACTAGTAGCTGCTAATGATCAGATAAATAGTTTTGTTTCTCGTCCGAGCGTAATCGGATAGCAACAGGTAAATATTATCATTGCTCGATAGACATACATACACTGAATATTGCTAAGAGGTAGCGCCAGGCATTGCAGCCGAATGTCGGCACCTGGGTACCTCTCGCTTACACAATACCGGCGTAAAGTACCGCTGTTGCGTTTCGTGCCTTGTGTAAGTAAGTAAGTAAGTGTAAGTATCCAGTGACCCATGGAGAGAGGAAGAAGTAGAGTTTGTCTGTTTGACAGAGCTTATTTCAGGAACCGTTTGCTCGTCTTATAAAGTTAAATTCTTCGACGATTGTCGAATGAACTATTCATTTGTCTAGTTGCCTTCGGTAACTTCGGCAAATTCACGCGGCCTTTCCTCCTTCCCCTCACCCAATACCCTCAAATTCACAAACCGCAGATAACGCGTCTTTAAGGCCGCATCGTGTGATCGTTCAGCCGATCACAATTTATGGGCCCTGTATTGTGCCATAGCTGAGATCATTCAAAGTGCCAATCTTGGGCACAGCTGCCACTGGATGCTCCAAAGACTGGGTCGGTTCCCCACATTAGCATCGCCTCAGTCCTGCCAACCCCGTTCGACATTACAGCAATGGATTCACTAAAACCCTGTTTCTCATACGAATAAAAATAGAAAAATATTAAAGTACACTCGCTCAGAAAGTATGTTAAGTCATTCTTAGCGAGTTCGTAGAAGTGGAATACTTCAAGAAATTGTTGAGATTACGAGCATAACTAGAATTCCCGGGTATCAAGTAGGTCAATAGTGTAAGCGTCTTGTTTGATGTCGAGGCTTGTTTATAATATTGTGTTTGTAGCGCTATAAAATGATCATTGAAGCGGCAAAATCAAAATTGTATTATAAATTTTATCTTATTTCTTATTCATTTAGAGGTGGCATGCTTTTATGAATGAAACGAAGTACTACAACATAATATTATAGTGGTAAGTAGAGTGTCATGCCGCATTGTAACGAAATCGGCCCACGACCTGGGAGGTACCTCTCGCACACAGGATAGCGTTAGGTGACAATTAGGTGACAATTATTAATTAATTAATGTTTTGTGAGTAGTAAGGCAGTAAAAAAAAAAAAAAAAAAGTGCCATCGACACGAAGAAGAAGAAGAAGTAGTAAGGCGTCTGCGTAACAACCATGTAGATGCCTATGGGTGGTAGTCATTTGACTCTAACTACTCGTTTATTTGACGTGCTCATCGCTATCATATTGTTAAAAAAACAATTGACATTTTGTGCGATATAATGTGGGCAAGAAGTACCAACTGGTTTTTCCTGCCTAAATCAGCTACCCAGGCACTACTTATAAATTTACTACCACTATACCTATGAGTATTTGTATTAGTTATATAGTAAATTAATATAGATTCACAAGCATAGGATATATGCCTCATTTTCCAAACACCTGACCTCCCTAATTCGGGAAGGTAAACATATACGGACATTTATAAGTTAATAATTGTAAACGATTGCTTCCTTAAACTATGGCAATTGAGGTCCCCCTTGACTCACGAGACAGTATCGATCCGCGACTCCCCTCAGCACATACCTTACACCAGCGGTCCGCAACCTTTTGGCAGCCATGGGCCGCGAGGCGGCAAAACAAAATAAAGGTGGGCCTTGTAATATTCACCCTAGAAGCCTAATACAAATTTTATTTTTTATTTTATAAGGGGGCAAATGAGCAGTCGGAGCCTTTTTTATGACTACCGACGCCCATAGACATCCGTATAGAAGCTACACAGATGCACTACTCTCCTTTCTCCTCCCACCACAACAGGCCACCGGCTACTCACACACCACACAAAACGCGACAACACAGCTGTCACTTCACGCCGGTCTCGTGTAAGCGAGAGGTACCTCCCCGGTCGTACCTCTTACGAACTCTAGTTTGGCCTCCCTCCCCAATAACTTATTTATAAGACGTTCGCGGGCCTCAAGTAGGATGTCCGCGGGACGCGAGTTGGCGACCGCTGCCTTACACCATTATTCTATTACATTTATTTCGGTTTCGTTCGTAATTCAGATAAGTTCTGTATTTATGTTGTACTGGCTTTTCCTTTCGTCGAGTGTAATTGATTTATATTTTTAGAAACGGTCCAAAATTTTATAGAATGTAGGTTTGACTTGAATATTTATTTATTTATTTTCTTTGGGACTACTTCTTAGGGAATGTAGACTAGTTATCACGAATATTTATTAATTAGTTCTTATGCCAATAAAGTTGCTACATATTAAAACACGAAGTAAAATTAAAAATTACGTACAAGGTACGTACCAACGCTAACAAAAATTTTACCATGGACGCAAATTTTACTTACTAGCCTACTTACTAGCTGCGCCCCGCGGTTTCCCGTGGAAAATAGAAAATCATCCCTTGGATCCCATAGGAAGATTTTTTCGGGATAAAAACTATGTGTCAATCCAAGTTACCTTCTATGTGTGAGCCAAACTTCATTAAAGCAGTAGTTCAGCAGTTTTTGCGTAAAGGAGTAACAAACATACATAAACACATACAAACTTTCGCATTTATAATATTAGTAGGATTATGTAGTGAAAGCAGAGCAAGCATTACGCAATATGTTGTAATTGCATATTATGTAGTAAAATAAAAGTAGAGCAAGCATTACGCAATATGTTGTAAAAATAAGAATAAATAAGTATATTTCTTTCCTCAATAATGATAACAATATAGCATGTTGGTGGATCTCAGTAAGATCTGAAAAACCCTTATATTTATTCTTATTCGTAAAAAATATATTCTTATTCAATTATATATGTGGATATAAGTATTCTTATAACAATAAATGTGTAAATTGTGCAACAAAGGAAATAAAATTCATAAGACGATCTAATTATTTACTCTGTCCCGCTTGATAAATAAGAAAAAAATTAAACATAACTCCTCCTGAGACGATACAGCGTGTACGAAGTGAGAAAAAACTTTAAAAAATTCCTGTGGCTAAACTATTGCTCTAATTGATTTTTGTTGTGTAGCCTGAAAATGATACACTAAATATGTGGTTTCTCCTTGAATAAAAAGTCATCAACCTTGAATAAAAAGTCTAAAGATATCTTTATACAGTACATTGAGCCACAAGGCAATAAAGTATTGCATTTCTTCCCATGCATTTCGCACCCGAGATGAAGGCGCTGTTGTTAAACATATTAAATATGAAGTAAGTGTTATATCTTTAATACACAATGTCCTAGTCGAATGATGGCGCACATTTCCATGGATAACAACTAGCAGTCGAGGAATATATTATAGGCCATTCTATTTAATACGAGATAAAACTAAATGAACACTTAATGCGTAAGTGCCTAGATAATAAGAAAAGAACTGGATACCTCTTCAACGTACTGTATCTATATTAACCAAACAGCCAAGAACAACCACAACGAAACCTTCAAATAAAAACCGCTACGAAATATTTCATTTGTTTAAGAGCTCGACGAAAGAATCAAACACACAGACCGAGATCCACGTCAAACTTAAGCACTCTTTTTTCGTCGGGGGTTAAAAATAAAGTTCGTTCAACTGCAGTTACGATCGGCTATTCAGTTCCCTTGCAAATAGCATCCAGTTGAATAGTTAATGAAATCGGTCTATTAAAAACTCCGCCGGTCTAGCTGTTTAGATTTTGAACAGTTTTACTAAACTTTTAGGTACTTAAGTTGGAAACTTCGATGGGGCCAGCAATCTTTAACTGAGTGCAAAAAAGGAAGTTATCATTTCGACTTATAGGTAGGTGATATCATTTAAGTAATTGGAAGGATTACTTCTTTCCAAACATATTAGCGAGCTATAAGTGCAGAAAACAAAAAACATTAAATTTTATTGTACCTACGTATGAACAAAGATGTATATCTTTGAAGGTTTTTAGGAAAGTTTATACGTATGTTTTAAGCAAAGACTTTTGATCGGGTTAAATGAAATTTGCCACAGATATAACACCAGTACCAGTAATACCATATGAACTAAGTAAAAAATACTTTGACTTTCAAAAAAAAATAATCCACACAAAAATTTAGACGAGTAAAACCTTGAACACGGGTAGTTTATGATAATAATAAGGGTTCTCATTCGGCCGTCGCCTTAAGATATCTAGACCCAGCTCTAGTACTAAGCAACATAGATAATTCAATAACTCCCATATCCTTAGTCGCCCTATTCCCATCAACGGCAAAGATAACGCGCAATATCTGGTCTCCTGTGCTCGCTCATCCGTTACATTGATCTCCGACATCCATATACCGTGTGATAGGACGAGTCTGTCATTCCTGATCGTTCAAAGTGATTGTTTTGAGGTTTTTTATGGTAATTAAACGAGCAATCTTCTTGATCTTTTTTTTTTTAATCTTTTTGATGATTAACGTTGCCTATCAACATACACATAATAAAATGTGAATTGCTCGCTTTTCCCCCATCCTTCCGTCCACTGTTTTTTTTCTTTGACTTCACACACCACGTTAGCCTAGGCCCGTGCTGAGTACCATATTTGTCCGCCTTGTCTCGCACATGGCGAACGAAAAGTGAATCCATCACTTGCTTGTGTACTCTTGGCGGCCATAGCAATGTAGCACACTACCACTCTGAGTAGTTTTATATACTATAAGGGGACAAAAGAACAGTCGGAGCCATTTTCATAACTATCTACGTCCATTGAAAAAAAATGTTGATACATTCTAAAACATCTCTTCTATACATATAATAAAACAGTAAAATTTTAGTGTCTGTACGGGGCGATTTTAAAATAGTAACAGAACACTTTTCTATGATTTTTAATTTTCTTTCTTTGTCTGTTTGTCCGTTTGTTCGGGCTAATCTCCGAAACTACTGGACGGATTTTCATGAAACTTTACATTAATATAGCTTTCATATCAGAATAACATAATAAGTTTAAATTTTGAATAATTTTTGAAGTCCGAAATCCACGCGGGCGAAGCCGCGGGCGGAAGCTAGTTGCAAATATAGAAGTACCTACATATTGAATTAAACCCCCAGATGATTTAAATATAACCGCATTAAATATGCGAACCGAAATGGCCACGTGTCATTCGAGCACGGTAATATAAATACGTGAGGTCCTGACCCATATTCCGCCATCGATTTCACGTGCAATTTAGCGTCTGATATTCTTTATGCATATGCCGGTGTTGGTTGAGTTTTGACGGTTACCTACGCGAAGGTAACCGTCGCATATGCGACAAACGAGCAGTTGGGCCAAGTGTTAAGTGATCAGCAACGTCTACAGTCATCAGCAACACCAGAGGCCTAACAGATGCGTTGAGAGAAGAATAAGCTCTTTTCTTGAAGACCCCTAGGCCATATCAAAATATGCTTGTTAGTGGGAAATATGAAGGAAGGTAGTATTTGGTCATCGTAAGGGGGTTTCGAAGAAACGAGAATTTAGTTAGTTTTTCGAAGAATTTCATAGTGTAGGAGGGCAAAGGAGCTTAATTAATTCTAACGAACATAAAGTGCATATAACAAGAAGATGCAGTGCTCTCCTTTATATCATCCTCGTAAGATTCCACCTGACTCAATTTAGTAACACACTGTATAACAGCGCACAGGTTAGACTAGGGCCATATAATAGGGCCCCTCTTCGTCATAGAGAGGGGAGCGTGCGGGCCGGGAAGCGCGGGCATCGCCGGAGGGGTCGTAAAGGCTGCGCCGCGCCGGTCTCCCAGAACCTCTCCAATACGGCGACGCCGGAAGTGCCCTGGGTTTTTTTAGTGGGTATTCCGGGAGTTTCTCTCCCGGCGAGTCCCACATACCCCACATCGCCCCCCTGCAGCAGTGTGGGGATGCGTAAATGCATTTTCCTCATGAATAAAAAAAAAAGGGCTATATAATATGGGGATGTATCGGCCACCAATAATAATGCCACAAGTAATATTTGATTTTAAATTCTTCTCCACTCGCCTATGTTTAGTTTCATAGTAGTAGTAGTTTAAGCCCTAGTAATGTACACGTACAATATTTTATAAACCTGGTACACCTTATACGATATCCGTAAAGCTACAGCTGTGCTGTCGCGTTTCGTGCGGTGTGTAAGTAGCCGGTGGCCCAAGGCAGTGGGAGGAGGAAGGAACAACGCATCTGTTTATGTCTATGGGTGTCGGTAGTCATGAAAATGGCTCCGACTGTTCGTTTGCCCCCCTATAAAAAAAATACCTGATATCGTACGTGCAACGGCCGGCCGGTCCGCGGTGGATGCGGTTGCGGATGTGGATTGGTGTCATCTTGGAGTTTATTAAAAGAGGCTTATCTCCAGCAGTGAACCAATAAAGGCTGATCATGACGATGCCAGCTGTCATCATAAACAGCACTAAACACAGCCATCTCCAACAAGTTTAGTAACATGTGTATTATCAACACAAACAAAGAACACACAAAAGTGATGTGGCAGCTTATTATTAACGGAGTTGGTATACTGGATAACCCTTGATTAAAACTTCGCTAACTTGTGTGTGTGCTGGTGAGTTATTCGGCAGCCGAAAGTTCGGCTACAGGCATTAAAATGTCTGGAGGCATTATCTAAACTGATTAATGCTATATCAGTATAATTTGACGACCAGGCTGGCGCAGTGGTATAGGGCTCGGATAAGTGGAGCATGTTGCGCCAGGGGTCGCGGGTTCGAATCCCGCCTTGGTCATGGATGTTTATATATGTATTTGTATGTATTTCTATAATAAAAAACTTAAATATATAAAATTTCTTAAATTTATTAAGACATATTAAATACATTTCCGTTGTCTAGTACCTGTAACACAAGTCCTTACGGTACTTAGCACGGGGCTAGGCTAATGTGGTGTGTAAAGTCCACAGATATTTATTATTTATTATTATTATTATTATTAATTATGCTGGACTTAGGGCTATTTAAGTTTAAGTAAGAGGCGCCTCTCGCTGACAGAGACCGAAGCAAAATGAAGGGTCTACCGTCGTGTTGTGTGCGATTCGATTCGATTTCGAAATATCGAGATGAAAAATAGAAAATCATCAATCAATCAATCCCACAGGATCAATTTTTCGGGATGAAAACTATGCTGTGTTAATCCAAGTTACCCTTTATGTGTGTGCAAAATTTCATGAAAATCGGTTCAGCAGTTTTTACGTGGTTATTTTTTATTACATGGTTATATTTCATTAGTAGGATAAAATTAGGTAAAATCAAATTTTGAAACAGATTTTATATACAACCGACAGAAAAATCTATAAACATTTGGCTTTATAAACGTTTGGCTTCCGATGTATCCTAATGTCCTATCTAATACCCTGAATATCTTCTTGCAAATTTTACCTACTCGCCTTCATCTACTACTATGCACTAATATGTTATATGGTAACTTATTATACAGGTTATTATTTAAAAAATACTGAAAGTAAGTACTTCAGTTCGTAGAAGCTTTACTTTTAATATTTTCTTTCATTATAGAACAATATCTATTTTAGTGCACAAAAGAATGTATAAAATAAACTTTATTCTTTGTGGTGCACTCGAGCAGTGCAAAAGTAATGATTGCAGACAGTATTATAAAGCTTCAAGGATATGCTCTATACCTCAATACTCCTGAACGGCTGAACAAAAACTATGTTATGTTGACTCATTTTTAGGATTCCATAGCCAAATGGCAAAAAACGGAACCCTTATAGATTTGTCATGTCTATCTGTCCGTTCGTATGTCACAGACATTTTTTTCCGAAACTATTAGGCCTACGTAGTTGAAATTTTTGTAGGTTGAGTTATTTTGTGAAAAGCTATTCGAATTTTGAATAAAAATAAATAAATTGAAAAATAAAGGAGGAGCTACCTAGAACTGAATCTGTTTTTTTTCGTCCAACCTGTATGTGAGGGGTATCTGTGAAGATGTCTTCAAAAATGACATGAAAGTTACTAAAACCACTTTTCGTCAAAATCCATTGTTTGAACGATAGATGCTTTCAACGTGGAAAAATGAGCGTGGTCCCCCCTCCTCTAAGTTTTAAAATAAGAGAATGAGAAATCAAAAAAATATATGTGTAGATAGATCTCAATGAAAACTATTTTATTATTGGTTTGAGCGGGATATCATTATTAGTTTTTGAGAAATAATACATTTTCAATAAAAAGCAAATATAACTTTGTCGTTCATACAAACGATATGAAAAACCAAATTATTTTATGTTCTGATAAAAAATGTCGCAGAAAGTCGCCTATACCTTTCGTTGGTACGGAACCCTCGGTGTGCGAGTCCAACTCGCTCTTGGCCGGTTTTCTTTTATAAGAATTTAAAAAAAGGGTCACGTGCGCACCGAGAGTTCCTTACCGTCATCATCATCATCATCCTGAGGAATCCACAGGACACAGGCCTCTCTCAAAAAGCGCCGAAGGTCACGAACTACTACGAGCGACTTCCCGCCATCATAAACAAGACGTCTGTCCACCAGGTTGGAGGCCGTCCAACACTCCTTACCAACGAGATGTAAAAGAATAACTAAGTTCAAAGTTGACAAAATGCTTGTGCATTTTTGCTGTTGATTTTCCTCGACAGACGCACAGACAGACCGACAAAGCGATCCTATACGTACGTGTTTCATTTTCACTTTATGGAACCCAAGAAAAAAATAGTAAGTAGATAATTAGTTAGCAATTTAAAAATGGAATAAAATAAATATTTAAATATGGAATGAGTTATGGTATTTAAATATGAAATGGAACTCATTTAAACGTGGAATAAAATAAATATTTAAATATGGAACGAGTTATGGTATTTAAATATGGAATGAAACATTTTATATTTAAACATGGCGCATTGAAAGGCACAATGTTACGCATGGCTACCGCGCGAAAGATCTCTCCAAGTGCAATGCGTTAATGAACGCTATATGGCCGACCATTCGAGTATTTATATATTTTATATACGTCGTTATTTCTAATGTTGCCCGCCGCCGGTGTATGTGGGGAGAATGAACTCCGTTACTTTGAAAAAAAAATATGGAAATAGTGCTTAAATC
>LUGF01013948.1:2940-18874 GCA_001625245.1 Calycopis cecrops
AAAAAAAAAAAAAAAAAAAAAAAAAAAAATGACAGCTGTGCTGTCGCGTTTCGTGCGGTATGTAAGTAGCCGGTGGCCCATGGAGGTGGGAGGAGAAAGGAGGCCTGCGCATCTGTATAGCCTCTTTGCGGATGTTTGTGGGCGTCGGTAGCCATGATAATGGCTCCGGCTGCTCGTTGGCCCTCCTATATCATAAAACAAAAAAAAAGTACCAAAAGAAACTTCACAAAATAAACTCACATTCTATATGAGTGCCAGCCCTACGACAGACCGCAATACAATAAAAAGAGACAGCGTCTGTCGTTTTGTCTAATTATCACGGGCCGAATGCAAACTATTGGAGGCCCGCTAATTATTCGCACGCGTTTTATTACCAGACGCGTCACGCAGCCGTCTAGACGGCGACCCGACGGCCTAAAGCCGGTGGAGCACTGAAATATACTCACTGACTTTAGTAAGAGGTAGTGCCGGGGAGGTACCTCTCGCTCACACGACACCGGCCTGGAATTATGGCTGTGCTGTCTCGTCTAGTGTGGTGTGTAAGCGGTGACCCTTGGAAGGGGGAGGAGGAAGGGAGGGGAATTCATCTGTATTACGTCTATGCTTTGTATATGCTGTCTTAGGGCACCGGGAGTTATGAAGATGGCTTCGACTGCTCGTTTGCCCCGTTATGCTATAAAAAAATAATAGCGTGTTGAGAGCCTTAAAAGCCACGACCGAGAGGTCTAATTCCCCCTCATAACACTGCCGTAAAGCGACGGCTACGACAGGAGATCTTTTATATCATCCGGTGTATGCCTACGTGTTCAAAAACTTGTGACAGAGATGGAAGAGTGAGCGGAAGCCTTTAGGGGACTGTCGACGCCAATAAACATCCGAATATACCATATATATTACAGTCTTCTTGGTATGCAGGTGCGTTGCCATAATTTAATTTCTTTGCGATAGTTACCCGAACTTCCATGTCGGCTCAATGCGGTTGCAATAAAACAATGGCTACGTCTTGTAGGATGCTGGTGCGATGTTACCACACAATAAATATATACATTTCAGCTGTAATATACTGTTGAAGTATAGGTACTGTTTTTAACGCTTATTATAAACTTGAATTGTATATATTAATGTAACAAAATCTTTGAATTACATTTTAATCAACTTCTGGATATTATTCAAAACGTTTAAAATTGCACACATATAGAAAACTCGCTGACAGTACAATAATTTAATACTTAGCTAGCATATACATATATATATTGTAAGGATAAATTTGTACCCTAGCAACATTAGTCGATGATGTCCACTAAATAACATGTAGGTAGTGACTTGTAATGTGATAAATTTATAGGACGCGGGTAACTGACAAATCACGCCACTATAAAAAGTCATGTTTGCCCAGTGTTGGGATGATTTACATTCTAATCGTTGACCTGCAAGGTATTCCCGCTGTACTGTAAGTTTGTTCATTTTATTAAGTGTGAAAGTGTTAACGGCTAGTTCATTGCAAATATTGCACATTTGAGTATTTGTAAAAATGCTGTAGAAATTATGTTAATCCTGACTTTAATCATTATCAAAGATTGAGGTTTCTTGGTTATTCTTTTCCTCAATCAGAGAGCTATAGTTTTCCGAATAACCGGTGAAGTAAATGATATTAAGCTCACTATGCATTTTATTTCAAATTTCCTACTCCTGGTCTTCTAAGAATATACTTAACATTTTATGTCCTTCTCCAACAGATCTATTCAAGAACGAAGACTGGCAAGCATGGAGAGTCAGCGGTCAGCGAGAGTCCAGGACCGATATCGATAGGATCTAAGGCTTGGAGTAGGTAGGTAGTAGGTACATGCTTTATGTGACCTTGAGCTTACCTGTGTCTCTCATGTACCTTGAGCTTACCTGTGTATCTCATGTGACCTTGAGCTTACCTGTGTCTCTCATGTGACCTTGAACTTACCTGTGTATCTCATGTGGCCTTGAACTTACCTGTGTCTCTCATGTGACCTTGAGCTTACCTGTGTCTCTAATGTGACCTTGAGCTTACCTCTGTCTCTCATGTGACCCTGAGCTCACCTGTATCTCTCATGTGACCTTGAGCTTACCTGTGTATCTAATGTTACCTTGAGCTTACCTGTGTCTCTCATGTGACCTTGAGCTTACCTGTGTATCTCTTGTGACTTTGAGCTTACCTGTGTCTTTCATGTGACCTTGAGCTTACCTGTGTATCTCATGTGGCCTTAACCTTACCTGTGTCTCTCATGTGACCTTGAGCTTACCTGTGTCTCTAATGTGACCTTGAGCTTACTTCTGTCTCTCATGTGACCCTGAGCTCACCTGTATTTCTCTTGTGACCTTGAGCTTACCTGTCTCTCATGTGACCTTGAGCTTACCTATGTCTCTCATGTGACCTTGAACTTACCTGTGTCGCTCATGTGACCTTGAGCTTACCTGTGTATCTCATGTGACCTTGAGCTTACCTGTGTCTCTCATGTGACCTTGAGCTTACCTGTGTATCTCTTGTGACTTTGAGCTTACCTGTGTCTCTCATGTGACCTTGAGCTTACCTGTGTATCTAATGTGATCTTGAGCTTACCTGTGTCTCTCATGTGACTCTGAGCTTGCCTGTGTCTCTCATGTAACCTTGAGCTTACCTGTGTCTCTCATGTGACCCTGAGCTTACCTATATCTCTCATGTGAAAGGGTCAAAGGTGCGCAACCAGATGAAGTACAGATGTGCTACGGTGTATTAATCCACAAATTGTTCTATTTAACGTAGTACGTACGTAATAAAGGCATACAAACTTATTTATTTCTCCAAATAAAGTGTTTTTCATTTCAGGTTTGTCAACGAAATCTATTATGTAGTTTTAGTAAGAGGTAGTGCCTCACTGCATGCATGCATATAGCCGAATTGAGCCGGCACGACCGGGGAGGACCGACCTTTCGTTTACACGAAACCGGTGTAAAGTGACAGCTGTGCTGTCGCGTTTGGTGCGGTGTGTAAGTAGCCGGTAGCCTATGGAGTGATAAGGAGGAACGGGGGCAACGCATCGGTGTAGCCTTTGTGCGGATGTCTATGGGCTAACACCCATGAGTTGATGAGATAACTCTCATGTTGAGTTGATGAGATAACTCTCATGTTGAGTTGATGAGATAACTCTCATGTTGAGTTGATGAGATAACTCTCATGTTGAGTTGATGAGATAACTGAGTTGATGAGATAACTCTCATGTTGAGTTGATGAGATAACTCTCATGTTGAGTTGATGAGATAACTCTCATGTTGAATTGATGAGATAACTCTCATGTTGAGATGTTGAGTTGATGAGATAACTCTAATGCTAGTTGATGAGATAACTCACATGTTGAGTTGATGAGATAACTCTCATGTTGAGTTGATGAGATAACTCTCATGTTGAGTTGATGAGATAACTCTCACGTTGAGATGATGAGATAATTCTCATCGGAAGTTAGTCACCAACGGCTCCATTTGCACGCGAGCCTCCTCAAGGTATTAAAAAAATTGCTCCAGTCCAGTATTACAAAAAATAGTGCCATAATAAGAGGTAGTTCCACGCTGCATGCATGTAGCCGAATCGGGCCGGTACGACCGGTGAGGTCTGTGCTGACGCGTTTCGTGCGGTGTGCAGCCAGTTGTCCATGGAGGTGGGGGCATGATAATGGCTCCGACAGAAGGTATGCCCTTTATACTACAAAAATGTCAGTATTGTTTGAGCGAGACATAAGTACTCGAGTCTTAATCTAATACTAACGTCTCGAATGATCACAGTTTTCCACAAATAATCGACCCAGTGGACGTCCGCCATTTTGGCGAGCTCGATTAGCATATAATATCCGACAAAATAAAACGGTGGGCTGTGCTATTGTAAAACAACTTGCCTAATGGTCCGTCTAATTTATAGCACTAGTTGGACACGGACCAGTATTATACCGGCTTCGTCTGTACAGTCAGCACGCAAAATAGCAAAGCCAGATTTGTGTACGGTCGGCAGATAAAATGTAATTCCCGACTGTGTAGACGGTATGGAGAATTGTAATCAGCTTGTACATGTGACGAACAAAATTAACAAGCCTATAATTGGTAACCAGCATAATGTCGTCCTAGCTGATTTCGGCTACGGCGGCCGGCTGCGCAGGACATATTATAGTGCACAAGTGTGAAGCACAAGTACACTCTCTATTACCTCATTCTTATATTCCGATGGAAGGCATTCCGACACGACCGGAGAGAAGTCAGGCGCAGGACCGACGGCTTAACGTGCTCTACGAGGCACGGGGGTGTAACACCGCCAACTTCCTGACTCCGGACTGATAATAGCAATTGAAAAATCTCAATAACAATTTTTGGTCCGACCCATGATTCGATTCTGGGACCTCACGTCTGTGGTTGAACGCGCTTACCACTACACCACAAGCATAGAGATATAAAGGAAAATATAGCTATTATAACCAGTTTCTGTACCTACATGTAGCAAAAAAATGTAACGAGCTTCAGTATAATAATATGTGGCAGGGAAGATGGTAACTAGCTTCTGTAGAAGGGGCAGATCAAAATGTATCACGATTATATACATGAAAAAAAAAATTGTGGAAAAATATGTAACGAGCTCTACCTGTAAAATATGTGTACCAGTTACAGACGAAAAAAGCTAAGCAGAGAAATCATAGCACCAGCCTAAAAGTAAAAATTCTCGAAAGGAAAAAGTCATGAATAACATCAATACCGAATAGAATAATAGCATTAGCAAAAGTACAACATTCCAACTTAGGAGAACTACTAGATATATCATACTACTAGCTGCGTTCCGCGGTTTCACCCGCGTTAGTTTTGATCCTGTGGAAACATCGAAAAATAGAGGTTGGCCGATTCTCAGATCTACCCGATGTGTACACAAAATTTCATAAATATCAGTCTAGTTGTTTCGGAAGAGTAAGGTGACTAACTTTGTAATTTATATCTAGTCAAGTCCTAGGTTCTGTTACAAAGAAAGATATTTTTTTAATTGCAAATAGCATTTATTAATTTTACCTTTGATTAAATACACGTCTAGATACCGTGATGATCGCAAGAAAGCGCTGCAAAAAGCATCTACCATATTTGGCAGATAAGTTCGTAGTTTACCGCGTACCTCTCGGTTACCGCGGACGTTCATTGACGCTTCAAAAACACGCAGCGAACACGTGGTCGGTACCGGGAGATTTAACAGTTAGTCAGTGTCACTAAGAACGGTACGCGGTAATGTACTCGCTAATAAATAAAAAAAATATCCGGTTTGTTCTATCCAACTGTGTCATAACTATGCAGGAAAACCTAATTTCCAAAGGAAAATCAGTTTCCATCTATACGTTTTGCAATTCACTTATGTATTATTAAGAAAATACATAGGTCACACTATAAGTTTTGCGTAACTTAAAAAAACAACATGTTATAACCAAAATTTTATGTTTATTGCTTTTTAAAATACTCTCCTTTACATTTTAAACATTTTTTCATGCGATCGAACCATTTTTTAAATCAGGAGGACCACAGATCTGACGGCAAGTTTTCTACGTTTTGACTGAACGCTATCACTGCCTCTTCGGAGTTGGTAAAAGTGAAACCTCTCATCAAATCTTTGATTTTGGGGAAAATACAGAAATCACATGGTTCTAGGTCGGGGCTATGCGCAGAATGGGTGACGAGTTGTACTTTTTCGGAGGCTAAAATGACTTTGTTTGTTGGCCGTGTGTGAAGAAGCGTTGTCATGATATAGGGGAACGCGTCTTTTGGGTCGTCTTTCGAGTACTTTTTCTAACACCTTTGGTAAACAAATGATAGAGTACTCGGCATTTTAACACTTTTGATCTTCAAGTGGAATTGTACAAATGGGACCCGTAGCTGAGAAAAAAAACGCGATCATTTTTTTTACCAACGTTTCTCGCCTGCCTTACTTTTGTTGGCCTGTTCTCATTTTCAAACACCCATTCGAAGATCGCTGTTTTTTTTTCGGGTTATGGAACATGTTGTTATTAATTACAAAACTGTATCAAGATATCATAATTAAGAAGGTAGTTAAGCAACTACCTTCTCAATTATGATATCTTGATACAGTTTTGATACCTTTTTCACAAAAATATGACTCAGTCACTCCTTCATAGGTAACACCCCACCAAACCACCACGGAAGTCAGATAATGCACACGTTGCACTCAGTCGAATAATTGGGAAGATTCCTTAGAGCTTTGAGCATAAATACAGCCATTTTGTTTGCTAACATGTTGCTCAATTGTAAAAAAAATCTCATCCGTAAAGAAAAATTTTCTGTGACCTTCCTTTGCGTGCGGCTTCAATGGTTGTTACGATTTAACCACCCTATTCATCTTTAATTTATCAGTTAAGAAATCAGTGCGTCTTTTATAGGCTGCAAGTCCTAAGTCATCCTTTAAAATAAGCGACATGGTTCTAGGTGTTATCCTTATTTCCTTATTAGAGAATTATGTTAGCAGATGCCGAGCTTGGGACCAATTTTGCTATACCCAATGTTAAATGTTTTTGATATGTGTGTTAATTAGCAAAATAAACGTTTATTTATTTATTTATTTATTTATTTAAAATGCTGCTGCTGCTGCTGCTGCTGCTGCTGTCTGCTCTGTTTCAGAGTGACGGGTGGAAAACCTGCCACCTGAGCTCTTACCCCTTCTGTCCAGTATGGGTATCCCTGTCCGGCATAGCCTTGGGAATCGTAGAGGCACGCAAACCACGACAAGGTGGCAGCATCTTTGGGGGGGTTATTTTGTAACCTGAGATATTGTGTTGTTATTGATGTATCATCGTATGGTGCAGAGATGGATGTCATCATGTCGCTATTAATTAAGAATTGGTTAAAATTATTATAAATTCTCGTGCAAACAATTTTATTTTTTTTTAGAGAATATTGTAACGGAACTAATGCTGTCATAATAATTATAGTACGTAACGAGCAGTAATCCATGCTCCGTCACCATTCGGTTTTGCGGCAATACAATAATGTTGGGGGGTCCGGGCCCCCCAGTCATAATAGCTCATAGAGCTCTTCTAGCTCATGACCCGTGTCGTCCACTTTTTAGCTGCCGCGCGTGAGCTGCTCCCCTCCGTTAGAGGTGGGGAGAGGAGAGCACCCGCTGTCATCGGCCAAGATAATAATAGTATAACCTATTAATCGCAATAGTCCGGTTTGCCTTCTCCCAGTAGCTGGGAAAGAAGGGGGGTCTGCCCCCCCATCGACCACAAATACAGAGACTTGAGCTCCCCAGTGTGCTCGCCTCTCATATCGATGAAGTTGCACTGACCTTCTGTTTTTTTTTTAGTTTTTCAGTTTTATCATTTAAAGCGTCACCCAGACCACAGCAATACCTTTGACTGTTGTATAAACGAATAACTTTTTTTTTATGATATAGGAGGGCAAACGAGCAGCCGGAGCCAGTTTTGACTACCGACGCTCACAAACATCCGCATAGAGGCTATACAGATGCGCTGCCCTCCTTTCTCCTCCCACCTCCATGGGCCACCGGCTACTTACACACCGCACGAAACGCGACAGCACAGCTGTCACTTTACGCCAGTCTCGTGTAAGCGAGAGGTACCTCCCCGGTCGTGCCGGCCCAATTCGACTGCATGCAAGCATGCAGTGAGGCACTACCTCTTACAAAACTTACAATAACTTACAAGTAATTAAATCAAAACACATACATGTGAGAAAATATATTCAAACATCCACATCTTTAATACTTTTATTAAACTCTATAAAAACAAAAATCTTGAATTGACAGTTTTTCTGTAATTTTTTTTACATATAGTATTTATTGAAATTTTAAAACATTAAAAAAATAATAAAAGTGCACAAAATGATATAAAACATTCTGATATAACTACAAAAAATGGTCGTAAATTAACTTCACAACTCTGTGATTAAAATCACAAAAGCATAGATTATATAAGTTCTATTTACATAGTTTGTCATTTATTTCGTGACATTAATTTTTTTATTTCTTCTGGAAGTGAATTTAATGGAGTTTTGTAGAAATATTCAAATTATGTTAATAACAAGAACCTATTAAATACATAGAATAACTTACTTGCTGCCAATTTATTTAATACATAGTAGTATAATTTGCTGATTTGGTTATATCTATTTTTTTATCTTTTGCCAATTGTTATTGTACAAAGAAATACATCATCATTTTCATTTCTTTATTTATGGCATATTTTTCATTTAGTTGGTAAATTACAAATTATTTTGTTGTGCTTGCGAAAGTACAAATCATCTGTAGAAAATTCCGTATACTAACTGTCAAAGGAGCAATTTTTACGTTAAGTTTCAGTAAATTCTTATAAAACAATGGACTAACAACTCGCCCCGCAGAAAAACATATGTTGTTTTATTCGTCTATATTGATATAAAAAAATATGCAATTTATTTTTTTAAGACGGGAGAAATAAGTTATTAAATAAATATAATTTCGGCAGTACCAAATACAAGGGAGTGACCAAATTCAAATACCTCGCCTGCGCTATAACCGACACAAACACACATACATATACAAAACACCTTGTGATGTAGTGCGGCCCTACACAAGATCTTAGTGTCCAAGCTATTAAGTAGGAGGATTAAAATTACTATTTTTAAAACCGTAATCCGTCTGATCCTGATGTACGGTTGAGAAGCTTGGACACTGATACTCAAAGAGGAGAACAAGCTTCTGGTCACTGAAAGGAAAATCTACCGTAAGATTCTGGGACCAACTAGACGGCAGTACGATAGCTGGAAAGCTAACTGCAGTGGCTCGGACACATCGAACGCATAGGGGAGGATCGGGCTGTTGAGAGACCGTATCTGGACCGATCAACTGGGACGTAGACCAGTGGGTCGTCCCAGGTAATGGTATAGTGACCTGGTGAAAGCGGACTAGCGTGAGATCCAAGTCAACAATTGGCGGGAAATTGCGCAAGATCGTGCGAGGTGGAGAAATATGGTTTCGGATGTCAAGACTCACTTCGGGTCATTGCGCCAGAAGAGTTCGTTAGTTTTAAATGAAATATATTTTTGACGTTATGTTGCATATTAATAATCTGTGTTGTTAGGATTTGGCAATGCTTTACTTTTTTATGAAGAGTAGAAGTATAATTCCACCGCTACCCTCCATACTTTTTTACAATTCAAATCGCCGCTTGGACACTAACATACTTTTTGACAAGTGACAACATATTGACATTTGACAATGAGTAATAAATATGAAAAGCATTTGTCAAATACCACTATTAAATCACAGAATATCGTAGTATTACCACTTTATTAACTATATTTTAAAATTAATTTAAAATATTTCTCCAGCTTTAAAAAAAACAAATTATGTATAATAATTACAATAATGGTATACTATATTTTGGTGGTTGTCTTATTTCTGGGCTCGTTAATGGTCTAAAGTGACCATTGTTATTTGTGGTATCGGTTGGTTTAATAAATTTTATGTACTTTCCCTGCCGCTTGTATATAGAATTTTAACGGTTTCTTTAAACCTAGAGAGGCATTTGAGTGATTGCTGGTTACTTATTTGTTCACTAGACCCTACAATGGTTTTGAAAAGTTTAAAGTTTGTTTCTTAAAAGTCTTTTTTGTTGACAAACACAGTACAGAGTTTGATTTCAGTAAATTTGATTTTATACGTTTTGAGACATCTTGTGTTTGTTTTTGATTGTTTAAACACTTTTCACTATATTTATTTTCTGTTATATCTTTATACCACGCTGTAAAAGAGTGATTATAACTCATAATATTTGAAGAATTTAAAAACTGTTGGTGGCTGAATTTTATATCAGAAGGTTCAAATTCTGTTGCCGTTAACATAGGTAAATACATTTTATCACTTTTAGATTCTAAATTTGGTTTCTGAGATATAATGCTTTTATACTTTTCGATTTTATCTAGAGGTTCATCATAATTTGAATAACACTCAATACATGAAGGAGGTTCTAACAGGTTCTTCTGATTTGGCTTATTTTTGCCGTATAATAGAAAGTAGTTACAAGTATCAGGACTTTTTCGGTTTCTCATATTTCTATCATGTTTTAAAAACATATTACTGTGAGTTCCCTTTTCAGATGAAACAAACATTGCAGGTTCGTTTAATAGTTCGTCTAGCTCTTCCATAGTTTTTAAGCAAAAATTATAGTCCAAGAGACCTTCTTCTTGCAGTTTTTTTGTCATGATCAAAATACTTTTCATTTGAGATCTTAGTTCATCAAGAATTTTTTCTTCCAGGTCATTATTTATCATGCTTGTTGAAGAAGAAGAGAAAGAAACTCTCCTTCCTCTACAAATTTCGTTTTGACATGTTTGTATCATTGTATCTTTTGTACCTAATTTGATTTTACCTATTTTACAGGATTTTACTGGTTTTTCTGAGTCACTTGTTTTTTTAATTGGACACATACATTCTATGGACGAAGTACTTCCTTTTTTGTCATATTTTTCTGTTTTTTTTGATTTATCTATTTGCTTACATTCATTTTTTGATGAAGTTTGAATCTGCTTTTGTGATTTATCGCATTTTTCTATTTCTTCTGATGAAACTGTTGATTGATGCGTAGGTCTATATAAACATTTACTTTGAAGCTGACTATCTGTTACGCCGCATTTTTCTGTTTTTTTAGAGTTATGTATTCGATCACTTTGAATTTCACGTAAGCATGATTGAATTTCTGTCCGTGTATTTCTGCCTTTTTCTATTTGTTGACATTGAGATATGCCACAACATTCAGGTGGAACCTCTCTACATTTTGTGATGCATTCATCTTTTTTTTCACATTTGTCTATTTGTTGGCGTGGAGGGTTACATAAACATACAGGTAGACCCTCTTTCCATATAATGTCGCATTTTTCTTTTTTTTCGTATTTATCTACTATACCACTTTGTAGTTTACATAAACATTCAGTCTTCTCTCTACAAGTATTGCAGCATTTTTCTGTTTTATTTGATTTATCTATCTGACAAGTTTGTGGTTTACATAAACATTCAGTCGAAATCTGTCTGCGTGTTTTGCATTGAATTTTATATTTACTTGAAGAAATACCTGAACATACTTCCGTTTTTTCAAATTTTGCTTTTGCATTTGTTTCGCAGGATACATTATTTTTTTCTGTTTTATCTATATGCTCACTTTGAGGTATACACATTTTTTTAGTTTGAAATCCACTTTTTTTTTCACATTCATTTATTACTTTACATGGAGGACGTCTACATAAACGTTCAATTTCAAATTCTGTACTTCGAGTTGTAGATACGCTGTTAAATTTACGATTTGTCTTTGTTTCGCATGATTCTTTTATTTTTTCTGTTTGATTTATTTGCTCATTTTTAAATGTACCCAAATTTTTAGTTTTAAATTCATCTATTTTTTTACATGGATGTGTATTTCTACATAAAGATCCAGTTTCATCATCTATTTGATTACTTTGAGCTGTACCTAAACATTCATTTTTAAATTCTTCAATGTTTTCACTTGGAGGTTTATGTTTACATAAACATTTAGTGTGAAACTCTGTGCTTTGAGGTGCAGATAAACGGTTAGATATACATTTAATCACTGTTTCGCTGGATTCGTTTGATTTTTCCGTTTTATCTATTCGATTATTCTGAAGTGTATCCAAATACTCACTTTTAAATTCATCTGTTTTTTTACATGCATGTGTACATCTGCATAAAGATCCAGTTTTAATTTTTTTTTGATTATTTTGAGTTGTACCCAAACATTCATTTTTAAAATCATTTACTTTGTCAAGTGAAGGTGTACATTTACATAAACATTCGATTTCAAACTCGCTGTTTCGAGTTGTACATAATTGGTTACATTGAATTTTTGTGTTTGTTTGACAGGCCATTGTTGTTTTCTCTATTTCATCTATTTGCTCACTTTGAGCTGTACCCAAACATTTCGTTTTAAGTCCTTCTATTTCTTGAGGATGAAATGAACATGTACAAAAACATTCGGTTTCAACCTTTTTCTCCTTTCTTTGTTTTGATCTTTTCGATTTATCTTTTTTTAATTTACTTCGAGGCTTAGACAAATGTATACATTTAAATTTTGGCTTTGTTTCAAATGATTTTTCTACATCATCCATGTGCTCACATTCAGGTGTACACAAATGTTCAGTTTGAGGTTCATATATTTTTTCAAATGAAGGTGTACATGTACATAAATGTTTAGTTGCTACTTTTCTCTCTGTTTTAGAGGATAGTTTTGTTCTTTTTAATTTATCTATTCTTTTACTTCGAGGTTTATATAACAGACAATATTTAACTTTTGCCTTTGTTTCGCTGAACTCTTTTATTTTCCCTGTTTGAGATGGACCTAAACTTTCATTTTTAATTTCATCACATGTATCTAATTTCCATTTTGTGTTTGATTCGCAGGATCCTTTTGTTGTATCTGTTTCACATATTTGATCTCTTTGAGGTGTATCTAAACATTCAACTTTAATTGAAGCTGTATCCACACAACTATCTCTACTTATAACAACATTCATTTGTTGATATTGACATTTTTTTTCAAGTTCATCTATTATCTCATCAAATGGATATCCACATCCACATGCAGTGACATGTTCTCTCTCTATTATTTTAGATTTTTCACATTGAGGTATATAGAGGCATCTACGTAAATATTCAGTGTCAGTATCTTTTTCTATTGTTTTTAGGTTATTAAATTTATATAAACATTCAGTGTCAACCTCTTTCTCCTTTTTTTTCGGGTTTTCACATAATATATTTTTTGGTCTTTTACATAAATATTGATTGTCCATGTCTCTTTCTGTTCTCTTTAATTTTTTACACATTTCACACGCCTGTCTACATATTTTACGTTTTTCGTCTTCTTTTTCATTTTCGTATTTTAAGTTTGTTCGAAACAATTCGACCTCAGTTCTTATTATATGATTAAGTGAAATATTCTTATTAAATTGTCTATTCCGCCTATAAAAGTCTTCTCGGCTCATTTCTTCGAGCCCATTGTTTATATATTCAATAGTCACAATTGTCTTGGGTATAATAATTTTGTTGAAAACATTCAATTTCCTGTTGACAATATAATTAGTGATTAATCGAACTTACCTATGTGAAGTTCTATCATAGTTATACGACTAGCTTTTTCCGAAGCGATTATTACTAATTACTTGTAGTAGACTTTTAAGTGTCGCAAGTAGCACTGTGTTTGAGAGTTACTCCCTTTTTTTTATGTGGGTAGAACGGTTGCTTGATCTCTCTCCCTATCTTTCGATGTTCATTAAGTTTAAAACCAGCTGTCCTGTTGATATTTTGTATAGGGTATAGGATGGGTGGGATGTTAATCTCTTCGGACAAAACTACTCGTATAATTATGACAGAAATTGACATAAGTAAGTTCGTTTATTCTCTAATTATATTTCAAGCTTTGTCCGAGGAGATTATTATATGTTTACTTGTAGATATTTAGATCTGTATCAAAATATCAACAGCATTGTATATTTTCAGAACAAAATTCTATGAAAATAAATAAGTTTTCTGTATAATCCAAATTAGACTTTATTAGGCTTTTTATTACTTTAAATCTATTTTATAAATAAACAATAAAAGTTATTAATCATACGGAAGCATCTAGGATTCTTTTAGGAAAAGATTCACAATTCAACACATTTGAATCAACAATTCTATTATAGAATTTACCAAAGGTCTGGGAAGTACCACTCCAACCAGCAGTTTTCCTAATTGTGTCCACATTAACACCAAGTTTGTTTACCTTTGAAGTAGCGGCATTCCTAGTAGAATGAGCTGTAAACATGGACACATCAACTCCACAACTACCAAGGTTGGACTTTACCCATTTATTGAGAGTTTGAGATGAGATTGCTGTATGTTGTATTTGAAGCATAATATGAGTAAGCTATCACATTGACGTAACCCACTTTTTATATTAAGATATTATGAGCATAAGGCAGATTACTGGACAGATTTCAATTCGCTCCTGGTAGCGAGGTAAAATAAGTATTGGCTGTACTGAACCGAGACTGTAGTAAGGAATTCTATGTTATTTATATTAATTTTGGCTAAAGTGTGCATTCTATGTGAGGTGGTTAGGGCTAGTAATATTGAAATTTTTTTAAAAAGAATTTCTAAATCAATCTTATCGTTTGAATACCATCTTGCCAGGTAGTTGAGAACTACAGAATATATTGTGTCAAAAGTTATTTCATATTTGGGTAATGTTGGACGTAATAGATAGAAAAAAGAAAAAAGTAAAATAAATAGAAAAAAGTAGCGATTGTCAACCTTTTATGAGGTGTATCATTAATAACTTTTAATTAGACGCATTATGAAAATGTCACTATTAGATGCATGGGGTCACTCCAGACCTCAAATACACATATAATAAATCAAAATGTAATGGAAGGAAAGAAAAACTTTTAAATATTTACATTAGATTATTGTTTTAGACATGATATATAATATATTCAATTGATCATTGTGGCAGTTTGTAGCCCGTTTTAGGTGGCAGCTTTTTGAAAGATTTCAAAACATAAAGTGTAAAAACAATGTATTGTCCAGGTTACAAAAACACTGACCGATTGACTAACAGAGAGAAAAAATAGTACCATTGTATGTCCGGGCAAACCTAGTTTATATGTCCTAAATATATCGTCTCCGGAGCTATTTTCATACAAGTTCTATATCAATGGAGTAACAAGTGGAAGTGGAAGGAAGGAAAGGAAGTGGAGTGGAAATGGAGTAATAAGGATACAGCTATTAAAAGACTCATGAAAGTTATGAACAATTTCCGTCCAGGCACATAATGATATTTTTTATTCTCGATATAAGAATGTAGGTACTAACTTTAAAAAAAAAAATTTCATTTTATTTTTTTATTTTTTTTATGGTATAGGAGGGCAAACGAGCAGTCGGAGCCATTTTCATGACTACCGACGCCCACAAACATCCACATAGAGGCTATACAGATGCGCTGCCCTCCTTTCTCCTCCCACCTCCATGGGCCACCGGCTACTTACACACCGCACGAAACGCGACAGCACAGCTGTCACTTTACGCCGGTCTCGTGTAAGCGAGAGGTACCTCCCCGGTCGTGCCGGCCCAATTCGACTGCATGCAAGCATGCAGTGTGGCACTACCTCTTACTAAATTACTCTTATTGATATACTCTTATTGATATACTCTTATTGATATACTCTTATTATATAGATTATATAGATATACTCTTATTGATCGGCTAGTATTTTGGCAGCCAGGTCTCCCTTCATAACATGAACAAAAAGCTTGTAAAAAATAGTGAGTGCAGCTATGAAACAATAACCCTAAAGCTAAAAAAAAGTTATGGAAAATACTCGTTGCAGCGAACGGTTAAGAAAACGTGCTACATTGTGCATCGAAAGAAACAGGTTACATTTTGAACATTTATTAAAATGTTGGTGAAAAAACATTAGGTAGTTTGATATTTTTTTTATGGTAACAACATGGGAAAACAAGTACCTAGTCGAGAGTCGGAGCTGTTCATGACTACTGACGCCCATAGACATCCGCAAAGACGCCATACCTACGAAATGCGACAGCACAGCTGTCACTTTACTATTATATTACTTACCTCTTACTGTATGATAGTTTATTTATCAAAACATTTTAAAGCGCCGAGACCGCGTCAGGCTAACTTTAGGTACGGCGCACTAAGGATTATGAATGCTTAAAAATGTAAATCTGCGGTAGCTTGATGTATGGCAAGTATCGCAATTAATATATTTTACAAATTTACACATAATTATCATTTAGAAGAATTTCGGCTGACTTTCAAAGGCCCAAATTTTTATCTTGTCCCAATTAACTGGTTCGCATAGATTCCCATCTATACATATAATAAATCTG
>LUGF01013948.1:20925-31196 GCA_001625245.1 Calycopis cecrops
ATTTGTTTAATGATCAAGCTGCGCGACGAACCCGTTCGAATATCGTAAGGCCAATTCAAGTGACAATCCTACTAAGATGGAATATTACAAAGATCTCAAAAAACTTGTAGTCCAAGCAATCGGCGCTGAAAAAAATGCTTATTTAAAAAAATATGTTTGCAGTAACGTAGGAAATGCTAGATGTATTTGGAGACATATAAAAGACAATTTAAACTTTAAAAATACTGACGTACCACTTCCATCCCATTAATGTGACGTTGATAATTTAAATAATCATTTTTTGAACGTGCCTGGGAACATATACATAGTAGATACAGCTTATATTGATTACTATTTAGAAAATAGTATTAATGATTCGTTAACTTTTAAACTTCGTACGGTTACGGAAACAGAGGTGGGTAACGTTATTCGGGAACTGCATTCGAATGCCATTGGTATAGATGGCGCTTCTCTTCAAATTATACTTTTATCTCTTCCACACTATGCGCTTTTACTTAACGCTTAATAAACAAAAGTATCACTTCTTCGACTTTTCCTGAGTTATGGCGCGATGCTGTGGGGCGCCCTATTTCGAAAATTGCACACCCAGCTCAATTTAAGGATATACGGCCAATTAGTATTCAGCCTCTAAAATTTTAGAAAAAAATGTCTGCAAGCAATTAGTGGAATATATTGAAAAAAATAACATCCTACCAGAAATGCAATCTGTTTGCAGAAGGCATCACAACAACACAACAACTGCTCTGCTCAACGCCATCGACGACATTTTAAACGCTCAGGATAGCGGAAATGTCACAACAATGATACTTCTTGATTTTTCTCTTGCATATGACTGTATAAATAGCAATCTACTATTAGCAAAACTACGATTCTACGTATTAGATAAGGCCCCTGTACTGTGGTTTTCCAGTTATCTACAAAATAAATATCAGGTAGTAGAAATAAAAAACAAGCAAAATGTGATCTCGTCGTGGCGTAGCCACATTGATAGAGGAGTCCCACAGGGTTCTATACTAAGACGAATTCTATTTAATATTTACGCATCAGATCTTTACAGATGGTTACATACAGTCCTGCAAACACCATATATACGCTGACGACATCCAGATTTATGAATTTTTCAATCCCCATGACATCGCTCTCTTTTTGGGTGCAATTAACGGTGATCTGGATCGAATACTCAACTGGGCCAAATCAAATGCTTTAGTTTTAAATCCATCTTAAACAAAGTGTATGGTATTTGGTACCCGTAAACAGGTTCACCGAGTTAAAAGTAACGATCCAGTTGTTGTCGTTGATGGCGTCCGGATTGTTGCATTCACCGAGGCTCATAACTTGGGTTTATTGATGGATAAAAATCTGCGATTTGAGAAACACGTTGCAAAGATCGTATGTATTTTTTTCTATCGTCTTAAAATTCTGTATCTCCTAAGGAACTTGTTAAATGATGAGCTTCGTATAAAGCTGTGTGAAACTCTGGTACTTTTCGATTTAACAACATTGATTTAGTAATAGGGTTCACGATTGCTACAGAGTACAAAAAATTATATACAAGCATGTTCAAAATACATGTGCACATTACTGTTTTAAAATACAGCAGTGAGATCACGTGACACGTCACTCCTTTTATAAACCAAGCATCTTTACTGAAAATAGAAAACCGTTCCCGACAACATCTTGCTACTATGCTGTTTGGCGTTATCAGACATGGTGTACCTGTTTACCCACTTAACAAGTTGAACTGGACAAGAGATACTAACACTACGAATCGCACTCGAGCCACTCATTGCAAATTATGAATGCCTATACACCGCATGGCAGTATTAAGGCTCTGTTTTAAATATGCAGCCACTAAATGCTGGAACAATTTCCCCTCTCCGCTTCGTGATCTTTGCACTAGACAAAATTTCAAGTTTAATTATAAAAATATTTATTACATACATGTACCGAATGACACTTAATATTTTATTATCTCTCTTAAATTAAATATTACCTATATTATTATAATTACAAAATTAATTTGTGTCACATGTCAGGATGCACGGACGGATGAAGTATGATAGTAACACTTGTTTCAGAGAATCGCTCAAGGACGGTCGAATGTCAGTCCAGCCGTGACGGCGCCTTTGTTAGCGCCACACATCAGGCGGGCTTTTAACTGTCAAAGTCAGCCTAGTAAAGCGTCCAGATGGAAGAGGGTGACGGAATCCTCTCGACACATCTTTTAATCTCTATGCGGACGTCTATGGGCGTCCGCATACAGATTAAAATAAAACTTTTAGTATTTTTCATGTCTTATTAGTATTTATTTAAAATATTCAATATTTGTTCAATGATGAGACACCTCATTCGTGCCGTTTTAAGTGCGGCTACACGCATACATGCACAGTGGCAGTACCTCTTACTGAAATATTATCATTTAATTGAAAAAAAAAAAAGTTTGATGATCACAAGTCTTATACGAGGATGACACGAGATACATTGTCCTGCATTTTCAAAATGCTATGAACACCCTACATACCGGCAGATGCTTGAACCCGTACGGGTCGGCGCCGGGAGTCGGTACGTACAGGTAAAAACCTGTTTCTTTATAAGTAAACCTATAAGATATCATTGCAAAATTACCGGCGCCGAATCGAGCAAGTTTTGTCGGCGCCGCTAACATGCTTCTCTATGTAAGCACCCTAAGAAGCGACCGCCAAATGCCTCGATGTTCGGCATGTCCTTCCTTTTATCACTCCCCACTCGGTCCAGGTTTTTTATCATGATGGTGCTTTTTGTTTAGAACTTGCTGACCCATGCCCACTTGGATGGACGTCAAAATTATGAAATGAGAAAAGTCTATATAAATTTCACCCCCCATTTCTTCCCCTTAGGGGTTTAATTTCTAAGAATGATTCGCTTACTTTCATCAAGAAAGTAAGTTTTGTACCAAATTTTAAGTTTCTAGGTATAGTAGTTTTGACCTTATATTGTTCTTGGCAGGGACACAATTTGAATCGATGTTCAAATGTAAAAATGCATCTCATTTACTACTACCGTTCAAATTAAAAAAATATGAAATAAATAATTAAATAATGAAAATTGTTATTACAATATTATTGTATATCGTAAAATAAAATGTTCAGTACCCCTGCATTGCCTTATCAATGACGAAGCCTGAACCGAGGCAACGATCCGAGCATTGGATGTAAACGAGCAGTTGGGACTCCTGATGCTGAATGATCACCAAGGCTCACAGACATCCACAAAACCAGAGGTCTAACAGAGGAGTCGACAGCTTTTGAAAGATAAATAACATATGAATTTGGCGCGAATTCCGATAATAAAATTCAGCTGAGGATATTAATCTGAACAATTCCCGTTATACATGTGATTTGCATCTTCGCAAAGCGAACTGACATATCTACGCCAGGCAAAACCAAGAGCTAAAGCTGGCGGTAGAGATTAATTTATTCATCTAAACAAGAAAAAAAAGCAGAAAAAAAAAAGAAAAAATACCGCGGTGAGATCACGTCACTTCTTTTATAAACCAAGCATCTTTACTGAAAATAGAGAACCGTTCCCGACTATATCTTGCGACTATGCCGTAAGGCGTTGATTATGGCTTTTTTTCTTCAAGAAAAGAGCTTATTCTTTCCTCAAGGGTCGGCAACGCATCTGTTAGTTCTCTGGTGCTACGGATGTCTGTGGGCGTTGGTGATCACTTTACATCAGGTGACCTAACTGCTCGTTTACCTACTATGTTATAAAAAAGCAGGATATTCATTAAATAGGAACTCGGATTTCCATTCTATTGGAAATATACCTGTAGATTTCGAATTTCCATTCAATTGGAAAAATACCTGAGAGTTTCGGATATCCATATATGCCAACTCCGGATTCTATTCAATGGAGATATACATGCGAGTTATGGATTTTCAATTAATTGGAATATTTTCAATTATTAGAATATTTATTATGGATTTTATTTTAGCCAATTAAATATTTTCTTTTATTTTTGGGCGGTATTCATTTAAATATAGGGTTAAATTTTGTTCATCGGCCAAATTTTAAAATAAGATAGTAAGCATCAATCCAAGGATGTGCTTTAAATTCTATCGCAGAATTGTAATATTTTGTTAAATAAAAAATTATTTGAAATGATCCTTAAAAATACATCGATCGATGTTCGTATCGACCTCAAGGCTCAAACAGCTGATGGTCGCTAACCAGCTAGAATTGAACCGGTGTGGTAGCTATAATTGTTGACGTTCAAAAAGTGATTTGTGTAATATTATTTTGAATAAAAACATTTTATTTCATTTCTATAGAACCTATAACGTATATAGATTTTGATTGAATTGGGATTATTAAAATGAGCTTTCATTCATGGTCAATTCAAAGGTATATCAAAAAAAAATATTATGCATTTGAGTTATAATAATTTGTAAACTAAATGATTTTCTAAAATGGATTGTTATTTAGAGATCCAAATTGCCAATTAAATATAAATTTGTAAAAAGAAAGGGATATAATGTCTGTATCTACAGTAGTTGCAGAGTACATTGTTTCACGTACCACACTGGAGGAGGTTAGATGTCAAACTTAAGTCTTGTATTGGACGTGCGCCTGAGCTCCAGGTGGTGGTAGTAGTGAGCGAGTGACTGATATTATGTCGAATAGTTTTACACCTCTCTTTTTTGAAGTCATCTACTTTTGTTTACAAAAAATTTAATATTTTCATTAAATTTATTATAACCTTAATCATTACATTCGGGCTTAGATTCATCACCAATTTCTACTATAGTGTGTAAGCACTGGTGTTTTTCTGCATGTATTTTTAACTTACTGTAAGTACAATATTTCACGTACCACACTGGCCCTCCAGGTTAGATGCCAAACATCATTCTTGTGACGGACGTGTTATTAGTTGGACGTGCGACTAATGGTATCCTCATCTGGAGGATCTAATCGTTTATACATCTCTCCTTTTTGAAATGATCTGGTTTACCACAAAATTAAATATTTTTCGAATCAAATTTATACCTTCATTCAGGCTTAGATTCATCATCAGTTTCTACTATTGTTTGTAACCGCTGGTGTTTTCCTGTAGGTATTTTTAACTTAATGTAAGTCTTCGTCCGAGAAACAAGAATTCTCTAAGTTTTTTGTGGGAGATATACACGGGCATTGTTTGGTTGTTAAGTAATTCATTATTTCGATTATTATTTTATTCAGTAAGTAATATTTTTCAAAAAAAAGTAGATTATTTTCATTTTGAGTTACATTAGTCGAGTCTTGGGAAATCTATGGTTGATCTGTACACAAAGACGATATGTCAAATGGCGTTGGTATGAACTGGATTTAAGGTACACGATGGTGACCTGGCAAATCTGATAACTATTCTCTTTTTTCTTTTTCTTAGCTTTACTTTCCTCTATTTTATTGTCTTTTTCTTCCATTTCATGAGTCATTAATGCTTCGTTGTAAAATTGTACTCTAAAACTAAAACTCAGTTGTAAAAGTGTTTTTAATTCAGTACTTTGAAGATCCTTTGTCTCAATATATTTCAAGAGAATAATAAGCTGTTCTAAAAGTTCTTTGACGGTTGATAATATTGAATGACTACTTAAAATTTTCTCATGAGGTGGCATGCCGTCGTAGTGATCATCATAGTATTGATTATCACTGCTCTGTGTACAAGTACAAGTACTACAAATCTTCATCAGAGACATTTGAAACTTCGTTTTCTCTTTACGTAGAAAATTTACCTTTTCGTTTGTGACATATGTTTCTCTTTTTTGTTTTCGTAAATCCTTTTACTAAAATTTCGATGGGTGCTTCTATGTTTTCACTCGCTTTGTCTCTTAATTTTTTCCCTTCTTTTAGCTTTTAAATTAACTTCCTCAGATACATTTTAAACTTTCTTCTACATTTGTTTCATTTTTGATAATCATTATTTCTTTGACACTATTTTTTCGGATATTATTATTTTTACACTCTCTCTTTTCTCTAAAGTAAGAGCTATTTCTGTAGGTTTCTTTCTCGTAATATCAGGAGGCACTATTCATTTTTACTTTCTTTTTTGTCTACATTTGTTTCTCCTTCTTCGAGATATGTTATTTCTTTTACTCTAATTCCATCGGGTGCCGTTGACGCTACATATTCTTTTTATCAATATTTATTTCTCGTTTACTAACCATTATTTTTTAACATTTATTTTATTGTCTGTCTTTAATTTCTCATTGTTTTTCTTCTATCTAAAGAGTTTGTATATCTGTGTCTATGTATTTTTGTCGTTATTTTTGTAACACAATTTTTTTCGTTTACTATTAATGTTACACTGTTTTTTTTGCATAAAGATTCTTGAATACCTTTATAAGCGTCAGAAGAACGAGCTACCGCTGTAGCTTGATTTGTTGTAACAACAGAAGGTGCTATCAATAGTTCACTTTCTTTTTTATCTAAATTAGTTTCTTCTTTGCGAATCGTTAAATTTATAACCCTAATTTTATCATCTATCATTAATTATACATTGTCATTTTTGTCTTAAGATTCTATCATAACTTTATTAGCGTCAGAAGAAACATTACCTCTGTAGGTTTATTTGTCGTAATATATAAAGGTACTACTAATGTTAGACTCTCTTATTTGTCTACATTTGTTTCTCTTTCTTCGGTAATCATTATTTCTTTAATTATAGTGTCATCGGGTACCATTAACCTTCACTTTTTTGTCTACATTTATTTTTCTTTGCTAATTTTCACTTACTTCATTAATTTTCATTCACCTTTTGCATACCAGAATATAATTGAAGGATTTTTTCATCACGTGTTTTCTTCTTCTTGCCCATAGATTTTTTTATTCTATAAAAATCTTCCCTGGCTCGTTCTTCTAATTCTTGAAGGATGTACCCGATAGTTAGATTGACTCTTGGAATTACAATGTTCTGTAATACTTTCATTTTCCTGTGGTTGAATATCATATTAATATTATAGTATGGTATTATGAAGCTGCCGGACATCACCCTTCTTATTCCTTCTAAGGACGTCAAGTTAACACATGTTGTAGACATATCTAATCTCGTATATGGCAATATTTTGTAAGTAGCTGTTTTCAATTATATCCACAGATCATATGCTGTTATAAATTTATTTCTTATTCTAAAGTTTATATGCTATGCTAAGTTTGTATGTTTATTTGAATTTTGTCATAGATAAAGATTAAAGATATGAAAATACATTAATCCTTACAAACATGGTAATGTATACAGATTTATGTTATCATTAATGACGGTAGTGCATAAATCCAATGTCTCAAATAAATCTTTGTACGTGATTGTGTGTGGTGTTTGTTTAAGATCCCTCTTAAAAGTCTAGCATATCTCAATGACGACGATTTCGTGCGATTCACGCGGTATTAGTGATTATTGGTCGCAAATACAAGCTAGTACAGATGATATTTATTATCTAATGGAAAAATAGGCGAATTTAATATTCACACGGACAACTGGAATCTGTATGTGGCAAACTCAATAAGATCCATAGTGACTTGCTAATGTGGATTTTAATAACGGTCATCGGAGCGCAGTGCTACGAATTATTACTCAGTTTTATATATACGCCGGATAAACTGAAATCTAAGAAGGAGACTAGCGGGTTTCTTAGAGCAGTTTGGTCTGATCATCTACACGGATCATTGTAATGTTTCCAGCTAGTACTGTTGATCAAGAAACCATACATGATTCAGATTTTTTACAACAATTTGGTCAAAAATATTTTATAAGGTTATTTATGTCAACATTTTATGTTATATATTTGATGTCAAAATGACAATCTTGTTAATTTTTTTAGTTCTGAAGACGTTTATTTTACTTTACGAAATCATTATAAACTATAGATTAGTATACTTAATCTAAGTTATAAACACATACAAAAGATTCTACAATCATACAAATCAGCTTAACCAAGTAATAACCAGATCATTGATGGCATCATAGCCTAGTTGTTACATGGAATAAATTGAAAATAATTTGTTATTAATTTAATGTCTATTTCATTTATTTCTTCAGCGCAGCAGCCTTCAAACGTCAGAATTATATTTATTGTATCTCTACCTTCCATCATTTGTTGTTATACTACCTATAAATAAATTGATTCTTTGATTAGCAAAGAATCGATTACAGGAAGCAATAAAATATAATAAAATAAAAAATATTAAAATAAAATAGTTTTAAATGTACTTTTGTTCAGGCCGAAACCCGCCATCCACCTTTAGCGACCTTACTAAAATACTTGCACCCAACCCACATCTACAACCCAAACCGAGTATTTTGGCAAAAAGTTAAAAATTTCGAAATCGCAAACAGAACAATGGGAAAGCCATTAAGGACTATCTATTTAAAAAAGATGTAAGCATTTTGTAAGTTCGGCATGGCACCACAAGAGAACTTGTGAGATCAATTCGCGTGTGGTATATCAAGCGAAGTGATTCGTCAATGACTATTTTCGGAGAACAATCTGATTTTCAAAGGGCATTTGGATTGGCGTTCAGTTTAGAGGCGGCAGAAAAGGACGCGGCGGCAGTCTTGGGAGGCCGCGTTGGCGTTTTGGAGACGAGGAGGGTGGAGACGGGGACGCGGATGACGGTGCCCCGGAGGCGACGGCACCGACGGCGGCGCATTCAGGAAAACAGACCAGGCGAGGACGTATAGGAAATGTCAAGCGTATGGCAGCTCTCATGTTACACAACGATGTCAACTCACCGGATATGTATGCAGAGTGTGCAAGAAAATCGGCCACTTGAAACGAGTTTGCCCACCAGTACAACGTGAAGACAAAAGGATACGAAGCTGTAGGAGAACGGGGCGTGAACAGAAGTGACGAGGTGAAAAAAATTACAAAAAAAATGAAAAAAAGTGACGAGGTAATAATATACATTAATAATATGGACCAACAAATCAAACCGTTTGGAGTGATACGACCAAAGAGATATAAAGAAAGAATAGAGAGGCTATAACGGCATGGCCGGCGTGGTACGTTATTGTCTAAAGGACAGCATCGTTTAAATTCGTTCTCAGTCTATAATTGAATAGCAGCCCATGCCCGCTTCGCACGGCCATAATATTATAATAAAAGAAAATATACAATTTTTTACATTGAGTTTATAAAAAAAATCACATTCATTGAAAACCAAAAACTAAGTTATAAATTTTTTGTGTGTGTAGTAAAATGTAAGTAGTAACGTCACAAAAAAGCCTTAAGACTGCAAAACATTTTCATAGTAAGTTTAAGAGGAGATAGATGTGCTCTGTAAAATACGCGTAATATCGATACTTGGCAGGCTGGCGCGGGGATTGATAATTAACTGATGAGATTGTATTAGGCATTATATTATAACATCAATATTATAATGACGAATACTTCACTTCTGTAATAATGTATTGATATAGTATATTCTTTTAATTTCATAGGTATTTATTTGTAACATGTTTTACTCAAATAATACATACATTATTATTCTTCTGCAATAATGTCATCTGCCATAATATATCGTAATATACTACTGCATATCGATAATTCGTTATCGACAGTATCCAGTCTCTAGGTTTGGTTGAAGGTGCTAGTACGGTACGTTTGCTAATCGTCAAGTCTATATGTAGTTGTAAACGTCATTGGCTACATCAGAACTCGTACAAATTGTGTTGGATTGCCCATTATTTCTGATATCTATGGATACGACCCATTGTTAAAATTTTAGTTTCATTTAGAAAATAAATTAGAGTTATTTGTAATTAAAGATGGCAATACCGTATTACCCGGTCTACAATGAATGTGGGAATTAAATATAAAATTACCTACTGAACACATTACTAAGCCACTGAATAATATAAACAGCGAGTTTGATGTGAGGGAATTCTGTTCCAGATACTGTAAAGTGTTCGCGGACTGGCTCGGGCGGCCCCGTCCGCATCCACGTGCGGGCGGGCGCGCGGCTGCTGGCGTACGCAATGTGTGAGCCGGTGGAGCGCGCGCTGGAGCAGCTGGTGCGCGACGGCATCCTCACCCCTGTCCACCGCCCCAACAATTAAGAAAGACGGAACTATTCGGATCTGCGCTGATTTCAAGTCAACCCTCAATAAAGTACTCGTAGTCGACCGTTACCCCTTACCAAAAGTAGAGGATTTATTGCCAAGCGAGCCACGGTGAGAAAAAAATTTGTAAAATTGATTTACCTCAAGCCTACGCACAATTTGAACATGAACTACACACATAATAGTAGTTTATGCA
>LUGF01013949.1:0-10037 GCA_001625245.1 Calycopis cecrops
AATGAAGGCGACTCAGTGCATTCGTGTATAGCGAGAAGCAAAAAAAACATGTTTTGTGTATTCCAGAAGAATGCGATTATTAGAAATTGTAACATACAAGGACAGAAATATTATCTTCAAGAAATGGCAGAGGTAGATTTTTGTCTTTAAAAACGAATTACAAATAATGCCAATTGGGTATAGAACATTTGAGGAGCAAAAATATGTTTGACTAAAATTAAATTGATTGCTGTAGATCCATCGATACTTGGGCGGCTCCTGTTAAAATATTATGATAAGACGACAATAGTTTTTGATGTAGTAGATAGAGCTGGTAGACGTCAGAAAACGCCAAGTTTTGGAGATATAGAATGGCAATCTGATTTAACTCAATTATGTGATGACACCACTGTCAATATCTGCAAATCTGTACAAACACCTTATAAGTTATTGTAAGGATAACCATATATCACCGCACTATCAAACTTTTAATAATAATTTACGGCCGCAATTAGGTAAACGGAGATAATATTTAAGAAGTCAGCTTAATTATTATTGTACAGTATTTGCTCAATCTGGATTGTCTATATCATTTTTTCCAAAGTGGGCGATAACGCCCCGTTGTGGCCGCTGGTAGCCTAGAGAGGGGCGGTATTTGGTCTAAAAATCGACAATGTTATAACATAGGCTTTTAAGGTGAAAAAAAATGGAAAGCGCTACAAAGTATTTAATTTACAAACTGGCCGTTAGAAAAAATAAGATTGGGAACCTCTGGTCTTTACTGCACCCACTAAAAAGGTTAACTGTCGAATTATTTATTTCATACTTGTATAAATATTTTTTTATTTTAAAGAATATGTATTAAACGCAAAACAGTAATTATGTTAATACACAATCAGAAAACCAATTATATTGTACATTGATCAAAATATGTTCGATTTTGAAGTTTAAGCAAAAAAGGTTGATGTGTTTTGATTTATGAAAGGTGTTTTTTTATGAAATTTGAACTGATAATAAGTAGAATTTACTCATCGTTTACAAATTTTTCACTTTAAATTGAATTATTTATACATTTTCTCTTACCATTACTCTTAAATGCAACCAATTTATATTCAAACTTATCTTTTAAAAAACTGGATATTTGATAATACGCAATTTTTTTTTATACTTTTTTACTTAAGTAACGCTGTAATTGTTAGATACAACAAAAGTAAGATGATGTTACACAAGGAAAAAGTAAGTAACGCTTCTTATACAAATGAGTTTCTCGTGGAAAAAACATGTAAGTCATAGATACAAACTGGAATCTCGTCCAATTCCTATGCCGTGTAAAGGGATATCTGCAATTGCATTAAATTGCGAGAATTATATAACACATCAATAATGCAATATTTAGAGTTACTCGATCAAGTATTTTTATAGTTTCCAAAAATAAGTACGCAACACTGTTTTTCGGTGGTTTTTTTATTCCAAATTGAGTATGTCAGGAATACAAATATGTAGTCACCTCCGTGCTGCATAAAGACATAATTTGCTGCAAACTTTATATTTTTAAAGCTATTATTGAATTTTTAGGACAGTTTTTATGCTCTCCTGAAAAGTTGTCATTTTTCACTTGCGGCTTTCTTCCAGGAGTGGTGCGATATGTTTTCTACACATTTATTTATTATTATATTCAACATATCTTTACGACAGCGAACATTTAAATATGTTTTGTATGTAAATTATTTTTACATTATTATTTCAGATTTCAAATGATTCAATTTCGTAATTGTAAAAGGACAACAGTCCTTAAAAAAATTGTACCTACACATGATGTGATAAAAACAACCCGAAGTTTGTATACTAGAACAAGCTTATTATTGACCCAACTATATGAAACGAAATTGCTTTCTACCTTTTGGCAAAGTTTTTTTAAACTCACTAAGAATTATGACAGTCTTATTTTGTTTCAGTTGAATTTATATTGCATTTTCCACGACTCCCAATTCAAGTCTATTGTCTTTCCGTGGAAAAGTTTTATTACAACTTGTTCTGAGATGTCAAAGCAATATGATTTATATAAGTTGTTTCATAAAATACAAACGGTTAAAAACTCGGACGGATTATTGAGTTGCAAATATTCTTCTAGTTTCAAAGCCTAAGAACAAAGCTTATCAACATGAAATATTAGTATTGTTATGTTACTTTACCTTTTTATTCGTTATGCTTTTGCTAGTATTGTCTGGGTAAAATATTGACTAAACAGCAGCAGAAGAAATGATCCAGTTCTCGCCTAAACGTGGCTAAAGTCAATATTCCGAAAATTTTAAATGTAATAAAGTACAATGTTTAACTGAATCTATGAAGCTGTTCTATGTGCTCCTTAAGAAAAGATTGGAGAACAAGTGAAAGCACCATTCGCAAAAGGGACAAGGGGTAAGGATGGGCACCTCACTTTGCACTGTCCCGAAGTTGGAGGGTTATATTGTGGTGTGGGTTAACCTTTCTGTGAAGGCATCGTCGATCTCCTTTGAAACTGAAAAACTAAAAATAGATGAAAATAGGCGTTGGTGCCCGGAAGACTAACGGTTCCGTGACACCTCAACAAGGATGCTAATGGCGGTAAGTTTTACAGCACAACCTTACGCCATGAGCTGCATCACAGACAGGTACGGCACGTAAATATGTTTTTCGCATTACATAATTATAGGGACTGGATAGTTACCAAAATATCTAGAAACTGCTACATAATATGTATGTTAAAGCAGCGTTTCTTTGTAGTTTGTAGTTGGAAAAATGGAACAAAGAGCCTTACTGTATATAAACATGTAAGAGATTATTTTAATAGTGTATTACGTTATTTCAGACATGTACAAATAATGACATATAAAAAATAAGAAAGGAAAAAAACAAAAAAAAATATTTAACAACGTATTTCTGTGAATTTACTTAAAGACATATACCTAAACTTTCCTCAAGAATCAAACTTTCAATTGTTGAAAACCGTATAAAAATCCATACGGTAGTTTTTGTGTTTATCGCGTTCAGACAGACGCCACCCGGGGACTTCGTTTTATAGATGTAAGAGATTATTTCATCATACAATATATAACGTTGCTTTTGACATATAGAAAGATCGACATACAATAAAGATAAAAGGTTAACAAATCAGACGTACAATACGAATTTCGAAGCATGCGGAAACACTCGAGAAGACATGTTCAGGTAACGTCCCAAAGGTGATGTAATGAATGTGGAGAAAGCAAGACAAATCAGTGAAGTGACTTAATGCATTCAGTTCTCTCTGTATATAATATAAACAAAAGTTTGTAAAGTAGGTACTTAAAAATTACCTATTCTAAAAATTCGTATGATTCTTCGCTTTCTATTTTCACAGCTATCCTTGCTCTCAGTGCACGTTATATGTGCTGCAATGAATTTAGATTTTTGTCCTTCCTTTCTTATTAGAAAATATAAAAATATGAAATTGCATATTCAATCGGATGAGTAATGCATGATCGTAAACTCCTTTACGAGACGATCGCGCCAACGATATTCCTATAAAAATAAAACTAATATTTACTATATGAATATAATAATGCACTACCTTTGAGAAAGACTGTCCTTAATATTAGGCTGATAATAATAAATATAATATAGTATTAAGTGGATTTAAACAAATATCAGTGAAGTTAAACAAATATCTTAAAAAACAAGCACAAGAGCAACAAGAACACCTCCATGGGACACCGGCTACTTACACAACGCACGAAACGATACAGCATAGCTGTAGCTTTACGCCGGCCTCGGGTAAGCGAGAGTTACCTCCCCGTTCGTGCCGGCCTAATGCGGCTGCATGCAAGCAAGCAGTGTGGCGCTATCTCTTTCTTTAATAAGCTAATGTTACTTCTGGATGGAAATTCATATTAAACTTTTATTAAACAATAATACATTCCATCAACTATATTTAAGGCAGCCTCTAAAGCTAATGTTAATTCTAATTCCTAATTTTATTTACCCTTTTAGTACTATACCTATAAAACAATTAGGCTAAGTACTAAGTAAGATAAGATTATTTTAAACGCACTGCTGACTGAAATAATTAAAGTTTTCCGAAAAAATTGACTAAGCTTACGACTGTTATAAAGATTATATGGTTTTTTCTTCATGTTGCAAAATATCCACCAATACGGGAACCAATTTACATTGTTCTGTGTTTTTAGGTAAGCGAATGCCGCAGGGGCGGTTCCATATAAATTTGTTCAAGATCCGCTGAGATCCGCGAGAAAACCATCAAACTCTTCAATTTTCATGTCTGATATGTTATGTATATTATGAACAGGATGCCAATCATCATTTAGTTGGAGGTGCGGGATGTGATGGAATATCGAAATAAAATTTCTTCAGCAATGTACAGTGGCAATGTAAATCTACCGCCTTTACGTCTGTATTGCTTATTGACTTGATTCCTAACAGGTAGGCGAACATTAACCTAATACAAAGTGAACTTAGATTCTCATTGATATTGTATAGCTAATGGGTATCGTAGTGCAACCGGAGGCTATTTAGTGGAACCGGATAGAGGACTCCTGCACACAATTTACCCGTTAGGCCATATGCAAATTTAATTATACCTAACCATTTCAAGGTGTATAGGTTTAAAGACATTTATTTCTCATAAAGACATACAGTCACTTAAATGAAAACGAGTGAATTACAAAAATAAGATATATAAATACGTCGTAGGCTTTATGTTAATCTTAATAAGAGGGAAGCATGTAATGTCAGATATAAGACAACACATCCAAGCTTCAGTAGGCGCATTTAATGTGCTCTGCAAGTTGGCGTTTAAATATAATAGGCGAGCTTACATGCTTAATACGTAAGGGCAATTTATTGAAGAACTGTGCGCCTTCAAAGGTAATCATTCTCTTCCCATAGTTGGAGCCTTGGAGGACCGGTAAAAAAGGGAAAAGGGAAGATACCTTGGAGGACCGGTAAAAAAGGGAAATACTACATTTCAAATGTTTAAGTTTTTGGCAAAAATACACTAAAGATATTTTACTTTTAGCACATAATAAACATAGTGCTGATTTTGAGCCGTAGTCTACATTATGTTGTGTAGAAAATATTTGTTATTTTCAGGTTTCGTAGGCTGATACCCCAGAGAACGTAATTATTTAAACACGCCTATATTTTGAAGCAAATAACTAGTTTTAATGAATAAATTAAAAAGAGGGAGGTTAGGGATTCGAAATGAATAGTATAGTAGTAGTAAAAGTATTATTGTTGCTATTGTAACTTTTTAACGAGGTAATTTGTCAAGTGCTATCAATCAATTGCGTATTTGATTATAAATATTTTTGTTCTGTTAGATACAGACAGATACGAGCCAAAAAAGCCAGTTAACTATTACCTGTTTTATAGATTTTACAGGATTGTTTTTAGTTTTAATGTGATATTTATAAAAGGGACACTCAAAACAGTTATGTAAGGAATGTTCCTGTCTTATGAATAGTATTTTTTTTAACGTAGATTGAATGGTTTGGTTGGTGGTTGGTGGTTTGGCTTTGGAGCCATGTGGAGCCTTTATACATAAAACGTGTTCTTACCAGTGGGTCACTAGAAAATCACAAACCGCACGAAACCAATAGCGTAGCTGTCACTCTACGACGGTGTGATGTAAGCGAGAGGTGCCCCGGTCGTGTGGGCCAATTCCGCTTCAATGACACTACCTGTTACCAGGAAATGTAATATTATGTAGGTTCATAAATTGTATCTAATATACAGTAATGATGTGAGGCGCATTCCTAACCGTAAACTTTAAAGCTGCGTTACAAAAATTACTGTCAGTACTACTCAGTACTTTTACACTTGTCAAATCCATATTGCCGCAGAGAATTTGATAACTGAGCAGTACTGACAGTAGATTTAGGAATGCAGCCTAAATGGACCTCTAGTATAATGTAGACACATTCAGCACTCCGCATCACAGTGCGGTCAAATGAACTTTTTAAATGAAAAAGGGACAGAGTCACATATTATCCCTGCCTGAATATTTCCCTCGTGGAGTCTAATTTAATTAGAACTTGTGCTTTGTCACTTGGTATGTGGTTCATTGCACCGAACTTCACAGTTTCGCTCTGAATATTTTATTCAAAATTAGGTGTCTGAGAATAATCTGTAGTGAGTAAACCAAATCTAGTTTGTTAGTTTCTTTTTTGATGTTAAATAGTAAAGCTGAAACATAGCAGTTTGCTGAGACATAAAATTTAAGATATTAAACATGAAAATAAAAAAAAAGTATTTTATCACCGGGGACCATTCGGCTAGACATCCGACCACCTGCCCAACTGAGGTGTCCATGTTGTGGTCACATAATTACACATGAAGAAAATCATTCAACGAGCAAGTGGTCGTAATAGCGACCACTTGGTTGTTGAATGATTTTCTGTAAGATACTAAATTAACAAAGAAAAGAGAAGTAGGAAGATAAAATATTTAATATTTAGATAGCAATGATTGAGTTGAAGATATTATATAAAATATGGCTTGAAAACTTTATATTTAAGCCATATCATACAATCAAATGTACTGAAAAATCCAAACTAAAATCACAAACGGTTAGTGATAATTTGATAGTCATGAATCGATGTTCGCGGTATATTTTTAAATTTCTAACTCGGTTGTTGTGGTGTTACCTAAATAAAATTAATCCGTGGTTTTATTGTAATGAAATTTATGGTCTGTGACAAAGTTAAACAAAATATGATTGCAGGCAGGTGGTTGACAATCGTTGTAGTGTTACGAAGTCTATGAGCGTAGACAGAGAATCTGTCTACGTCTATGAGCATCCATTTTCACTTGCAGTCACAAATATTAAGAGATAATATTTTTCTTTAATTTATATTGCTTTTTATCTTTACATATTATTTTTGTACTATCTGCTACCAGTAACGTAAATCCTTACAGCCGCGTATTAATATACATATTAATATATCGTGAAATTGTTAACATATTTTAACAAACATTTAATAACTACATCAGCAGTCTATACTGGTATCTGGTTTTTCACATAAATCTACACCCTTATCACTTGGTTAAAATTAAGGTACATTTTTTTTATATAATTCGTATGAATAATACTTAAAATTATCTTTTGTATTTAAATAAATCTGAAACAAATTCCACAGTTTCATTCAGTAAAGATGTGCAGAATTCAAAAAATGAACAAAGTAAAATAAAATAATATAAATAATTAAAAAGAAAATTTTTATCGACAAAAACCTGTCAACTGCACTCATTTATCCTATTGCGCTTTAATAACTACATCAAAAAAGGTAACATATATTTTAAAATAGTTATATTCAACAATAAAATAAATGCGAAAGTTTCGCCGGCGATTCACTGGCAATTTGTCAAAACGTATTGACTATCTGGTCCCCGGTAACAATTAAAACGAATGGTAAAATCCGTCATCACACAATGTACGGCTTAATCTAATTCAATCAGAACATGTTCCAGTGGAGTGTAACGTGTGTCACGTCCGCATCACTCGTTATCACGCGTGATAAATGATGATTAGTGCAGCGTGATAGCGTAATTTACGCGCGCTCGCTAATTTAACGGTATTTATGGTAATGACAATTATAACGGGTGAATTACTTCGATGTGGGTTATGGTTTTAGAAATTGATTAGAGAGAGAAGGAAAGTTCGATACTTAATTATAAATGCGAAATTTGGTGCCATGTATGTTTTTCTTTCAATTTAAAGTTCTGGAGTAATGCTGGGTTTAGACGATAGCAAAGACGTAGATTACAATCTAGAGTATGGTCGTAGGTCTGTCTGATTGGCGACAGCTTTACTGTGTAATACGAGTATGACTTAAAATTAGCAACCGATGTTCCGCTTGCAGGGTGAAGGTAGTTATCAACAGGTAAATAGTTGCAGCTCTTAAATAAGAAGAAAAATTCTCTAACTATTTTTAAATCTACTCGGTGGTTTGTGAAATAAAATATTATTTATATTCGTCGTTATGGTTATTATTGATGATTCATTCGAAGAGTCCTGAAAATTATCAATTTCTGAAGATAACTTATACAGCAGCCTATGCATTCATCTAGCAAACAAGTTCTTACAGGTAGAGCAACGCAAAATAGTATTTTTTTGTATTCAATATCTTTTGTTATGCAATCTGAATAAACAATGAGATTATAATATTACGTAAGGCCTGCAATTAGTTGTAGTCTAACAGGAGCTAATTGGTGCCGAGATAATCCGACGCTAACAAACAGAGCAGCATCGGGCCCGTATTTATTACCGCACTTGTATGAAGCCAATTATAAACTAAACGGAGCATTAGTGATATTAGTATTATGCAACAAGGGGTATTAACAATAATATGTAATAAGGATAGGATTTCCCATGATATCTCAGAGAACTCAAGTATTCGATATCATGAGAGAAGCTTGTTGAAGTGGCATTAGGATTGATGTTTAGGAGAACAGATAGTAGATGGACCAAGGTTCTGGTGTGAAAACATGTTTGGAAATAGGAAGTGGCTTAGTATTATACGAGTGGGAGAACTAGCTCCATCGCTGTATGGAGCCAATGTAGATAATTTTGAGCAGGTCGTCTTTGTGTCCATTAAAACAGGCATATTATTATTTTTAGGGGTTAATCGATTTCAAGTAATCTCATTTACTTTACTTACCTATCACCTATCCATAACTCACTGTTTCAGAAGTTTATTCGCAAATATTAATTCTTGTCATATCCTATTCTTTGTTTTAAGCTAATTCCCCTGAGTATCGTTCAATTAGTCCTCCGCCATTTTGGTTTTACTGTAAAAATTTAATTTGTACAAAGTTAAAAAGTATAAGTAAGGTAGTATGGGGTCCAAACAAGGAACGAAAATCTGCATATCAATGTCAAAAATTTTGTCCTAACTAATGTACCATCAAAAACACTACTTGTAAGAAACTAACGCGTTGTTGTATGTTGGGATCATTTGGAAATACGATATATTATAGATATATAATAATCTCGTCCTAGCTGATTTCGGCTACGGCGGCCGTCTATATAGACGTGCCATCTGCGCAGGACATATTATAGTGCACAAGTGTTCCCGCAAGCATAAGTGCACTCTCTATTCCGTGATTCTTATATTCCGATGGGACGGCAATCCGACACGACCGGTGAGAAATCAGGCGCAGGACCTACGGCTTAACGTGCTCTCCGAGGCACGGGGTGTAACACCGCCAACTTCCTGACACCGGATTGTTATTAGAAATTGAAAAATCCCAATAACAATTTTCGGTCCGACCCGGGATTCGAACCCGGGACCTCAGTCTGTGGTTGAACACGCTTATCACTAGACCACGAGGCAGTCAAGATATATAATGCAGATATATTCACGGAAGAGAATTAATTAGGTACTCTTATTAAGTATCATTACTGGTAAATTCAGTTTGTGTAATATTTTCTAGTAATTTGTAGAAATTAGTGAATTCTATTTTCGATCAAGTAGTAATGTATCTCTCCGAACACTTTCTAGTTTTTTTTTTCTCTCTTCTCTTTTATTTGTCACACAAACTTTACAATGACATTAGTATTCGGCCTTGTTTCGTGTTGTAATTGAGAACCCCCGGAGGTTAAACAAGAGGGATATAAAATTTCACCACCAAAAATTCACCAACACCATCCCAAGCCATCCCCACAAAACCCATAACTTTTGACCCACCCAACAGCAAAACAATGTGAAATGTAATCAATTTGTGTTAGCGACCACGCACCGTCTCGGGTGTATGCAGTGACGTCACATTCACATCCTAGTCAATATTATTTTATTTAATATATATATTTTTTTTATGATATAGGAGGGCAAACGAGCAGCCGGAGCCATTTTCATGACTACCGACGCCCACAAACATCCGCATAGAGGCTATACAGATGCGCTACCTTCCTTTTTCCTCCCACCTCCATGGCCCACCGGCTACTTACACACCGCACGAAACGCGACAGCACAGCTGTCACCTTTCGCCAGTCTCGTGTAAGCAAGAGGTACCTCCCCGGT
>LUGF01013949.1:49208-79054 GCA_001625245.1 Calycopis cecrops
GGTATAAACACGCACACCCGCTAATGTTGCCGACAAACTGTTTAAATGTTTAATTTTGCTTGTTTCCCTTTTGAATTAAAATACATTTTCAGCATCGAATATGAATGAAATTACAAGTTTTTATTTTACACAAAGGTCAAATAAAGCGTGGTTGGTGTGCGTTTATGTTGTATATGTGTATGTTTTATGTTAGTAGTTGTGAGTTTTACCTTTAACTTTATATTTATTACTCTTTACAGATTACCGGAGGCTGTAATGAGCCTCCGACAAAAGTTTACCGAGAAAAGGTTTTTTCACACAGGAAAGGAAAACTCAGGTAAACGACCCCGAAACGTTCAATTCCTCGAAGAAAATCGAAATTATTATTATTATTTTTGGTATTTTTATAATAAGATATTAATTATATTTTCAAAGTATATATATTACCCATAACACAAGCCCTTACGTTATTTAGCATGGGGATAACATAGAGTGTAAAGTCAATGAAAATTTTGTATTGTATATCCAAAATTTCAAAAGTGTCTTAATGTGTGCGTGTGTGTGTGTGAAGTGTGTATGAGTGTGTGTTAAATATCTTTAGACATAACATAATAATTATCAATCCCATATTTCGGGATAGCTCTAGGAAATATTATTCCGTGTATTGCAACAGTACGTGTTTTCAGCGTATACACAAAATTGTAATTTTATTGCAGAGTGATGTTACGTAAGACTTCACTTGATGATGTGTATTGATTCTAATAAAATTAAAGATATAATATGAAGTATGCTAGAAAAAGCTAAATTAATTAAAAGAACAAAAATCCGACTGGTTTAATTATTTAAAAACTGAAAAGAAAGAAACAAAGCTATATAGTAGCCGCTTCAACAGTCGGGACTTATTTCAGTCTTGGTATAATAAATAATAAGGCTCAACTATAGAAGCCTAAGTCCTTCCGCCCAAACTTGTTTCTTGTTGAAAAAAAAACATTGCTTTTTTCTCTACGACAGGTGAATATGTTTCAAGCCTGAAATGTTAAGGCTCTTATTTAAATAGAGATTACGACTAGAATATATTATAGTAACAATTTTTCATACATTCAAAAATTATTGCTGCCTTCTGGCTGATACCCCCAAAAACCGAACAAAAGACCCTGATAAATATTATATATAGTTGTGAAATGTGCGGCCGTTTTTGGGCTTGACTTCTACATAAATAAAATAAAAATAAAAAAATCTTTATTTTGTACCAAGGTAACAATAAAAAAGTCATCTTAATGCTAGTGAGATGCACAAAAATGGCGGTCTTACTGCTGATAGCGGTCTCTTCCAGACAACTAGGTAGCTAAAGTGAGAGAAACAAATCTTCCAAGCGAAGCGAAGTAAAATGAAATAAGTAACCATATGAATATATTTTCATTATATTAATTAATTTATACCTAACCTATACCGATGGCGGATCTAAATTATTTGATGTTAATATTATGTAAGTTCGTTATGTGTCGTTAGGTACCCGAAAAGATTTTATAATTCCTTACTTAGATATAGTGCTTTTTTTTTTACAATGTTTTAATAACTATCGCTGCCTTCGCTGACGCAGCGATTGTGCCTAGTGATTTTACTATATTTTCCTTTTTTAAGGGTACCGCGTCCGTCCTGCTAGGAACGCACGTCTATGCTGTCATGCATTTTTTTTTTGCTGCTCCTCGTGTGGTGTTGTGGTGGAGATCCCCTGCACTGTGAGAGGAGAGGGATGTATCGAAGCGGAGCCCCCAGCACACGTGGCTGCCCACTAGGTCACCTCCCCGAAGAACCTCCCCGGACAGGTGATAGCGGACTCCGTACACGCCCGGACAACCGCCTGGGGATCTACTCCGCTTGACTCACCGCACCTCACCTTCTCACAGGGAAGGGTTTGGTCGTCCAGGACCGGGAGGTGCGTTAGGGTTTAGTATAATGTTGGTGTTCGTGTAATGTTGGTTGTAAGATTTAGAGATAGTTATAATGAGCTTTTGATAGATGAAGATAAATGTCCAGGTGCGTCAGTTCTTTGCTCCATTTTTCTTCCCTACTGCTCTGACAACCTCTCTTGTATAGTCTAGGAATTTTTCTCTGTGTGAGTCGCTCGATATGAGTTTTGGAAGATTGGGCAGAGAAATATCCATATCCATCCTGCAGGAGTACACATGTCTTTTCAGAGCAAATCTGGGGCACTCTGCTATGACCTGTGATATGGTTTCATCGCTTTCTTCGCAGTCACAGAGGGGGGTAGCAGCCAGTTTCATTTTATGCAAGTAAGATCTCAGACCCCCATGCCCTGTGAGTAGCTGCGCGGTACGGTTGTCCATTTTGATTTTTTCCAATATTCAGTATGCCGACTTCACGTCTGGAAAAAAGGTTTTGGTTATGGACCCCGATGTAGACTCGCTGTATCAGGCCTGCCATTCTGAGGTGGTACTGAGTCGGATGTCTCGGATGGCGAATGAGAGTGGGAAGAGATAGTAAGCGTATCCACTTTTGCCGCTATTTCGGGCCGCTTCCTTGACCAACTCATCCGCCCTCTCGTTTCCCACGATGTTGGCGTGGGCCTTCACCCATTAGAAGAAAATCCTGTCTCCCGGCTTCTCGATTTCTGCGATTTCTACTCTGATTTCCTGGGCTAGTGGGTTCAGGCTATTAGGATCGGTGACTATATGAAGTGCGGACCGGGAGTCGCTGACTATTGCAGCTTTCCTGAGAAAGATTTTCGTTTTTACGAGTTTTACTGCTCTGGAGATAGCGACCATCTCTGCTGGGAATACGCGCAATAGTCAGGCAAAGAGAACTTGGACTTCCCTATCTCCTTTCTGCCGATCTAGTATGTGACGGCTCCGCCCACCTTCCCCTCGATCTTACTTCCGTCTGTGAAGATGAGAGGGAGGCGTCCGTCTATTTGGTCGAAGTCCTCGCTGCTGTTCAGGAGAGAAAAACTTGTGTGTTTTCTGTGGGCTGGATGAGGCAGAGAGAACGAGCTTATCCGGGTCTCGAGCTCTCTTCCGGGCAGTACCTGCAGTGGCATCCCCCGTTTTACTAAGTATAATTTCCGCCGCTCCGAGGCTCTTAAGTCCAGGGGTAGAACTCTGGCCAGGAGGCAGGCGGAAACTAGCGAGACGGTCCTATGCGCTTTAGCCACGAGGATCGCAAACTGCCTGGTGATGGTGTCCAGTTTCTTCGAGACCTGTTTTGTGTGTGCTGCCTGGCCCCATACATTTGCTGCGTACAGCATGGTGGGTTCAATGACTGCCATGTAGATAGTCCTTACGATGTCCGGGTTTAGTCCCCAGTTTACCCTGGCAGCACGGCTAACCAACTTGTAGATGCCGACCACCTTCTTCCTAGTCTCTTCCATGTGCCGCATAAAATTAAGATTTCGGTCTATGGTAAGGCCCAGTACCTTAAGGTGGTCGGTGAATTTTATTTGCGTATCATTCATTTTTAGTCGGGGAGTGTCATATTTTCGTTTCCTGGTAACCAGGATAGCCTGAGTCTTGTTCGCGGCGAATTGTAGCTTGTACTGGGCTCCCTACTGAGCAATACTGTCTAGAGCCGGGTTTACTTTGCCCTCTAGTTCAGTCGCAGTCCTGCCCTCGGCAATAATTAGGAGGTCGTCCGCAAATGCTTGCAGGTGGCACTCCAGGTGATCCGCCTGCTGCAACAGGGAGTCCAGCAGAATGTTCCACAGTGTGGGTCCGCAGGCCGATCCCTGGATGCACCCTCTGTTGGTGTCCCTAGTCACCTCTGCGCCCGCGTATCTTGTTTCGACGCTCCTTGCCGAGAGGTAACTTTTAATTATGTTATAGAGTGACGGGTCCGGGTCTCTCCTGCGCAGTTCAAACAGGACAGCGGGTCACCACGCGTTATCGAAAGCCCCGGCGATGTCGAGGGATATGAGAGCTGTTAATTTTTTTGTTGGCCAGATGGCCTTTTACGACTTCCACCGCGTCAAAGAGTGCATCTTCGGTACTTCGTTGAGGTAGGAAGCCGTATTGTCTGGCGCTTATTTTCTCATCGGAACCTAGCCCCCAAAGAATCCTTGTGATCACCACCTTGAAGAAGGCATCTGCTCATTAGTGCCACGAAGAGGTCTTCGTTCGCTCTGTAGGCGGCGTCACATATGTCCGCGCTAAAGCCATCTGGTCCAGGAGCCTTCTTGGGGCTCATTTTCCCGAGCACTGCCTTGACCTCCGGCTTGGTGAATGGAAGCGGGTTTGCGTCGTGCTCCATCGCCTCCTCATCAATAAGGCGTCTGAGCTCCGCCTGATCAGTCGTGTCCTGGGAGGGGTCGTCGTGAGGAAAGAAGGTCTCTGCGAGTATAGATATAGTGCTTATAGTATTTTGGTAGACTTCATAAGGTGATTGTGTCGGTAATCTGCTAAAATATAGTAACTTGTTTAAATCTTTAACAATCCGAGAGACCCTTTATAAAGTACAGCGAGGTTCTCGTCGCATTAAAGACGATCTCTATATTTATCATCCTCTCAGCACGTAATCGCTTCACTGATCCCCATATTCAGGTTACGGACGGTAACCAAATACCTTTTAAAGTCCAAACCCTTTTTTTAATTAATGTGCGGTTCACGCGGTCCATAATTAATTTTCGCTACAAAGTTAAGCTGTAAACGATGAATTTATTTTCAATCTCGGTGCCAATTTATTATATTCACTATTAATAATCACATTTCTCATCAGGATCTGTACGATGTTAATTACTACATTAATAAATGTATGAAGGAAAAGGTAATTATTATTAAATTTAATTAAAAGATCGCTATTAATATTGGCGAAATATCTGGTAAGGATAATGATAAAGTATAGGTTGCACAATGATTAAAATTTATTATTGAATTGGAGGTATTACAGCTAATGCACTTGTGATATTTCACACTAGAAATCCCCTAGTTGGCCCAGGAGTTGAGCGGGAACCTACCCTATTATGCGGTCCCGAAATTGAAAGAAGTTTATCTAGGTTGTCGTATCATACTCCGATGTTGGAGAATTTCGGTCCCTTATGAGGGACAGTCGTTGAGGTGTCCTGTTGTTGATAGATCCGGGTCATATGCCCATAATATAGTTTACCTTCGCATTAGTGGTTATTTCTTTTCGGACACTCCGCACACACACAAACACACACAGGGCCGATTGCATTTTGACGACCAGGCTGGCGCAGTGGTACAGAGCTCGGATAAGTGGAGCAAGCCAGGGGCCGCGGGTTCGAATCCCGCCTAGGTCATGGATGTTTATCTATGTATTATTTATATAATAAAAAATTTAAATATACTTATTAAATATATTCCGTTGTCTAGTAGCACGGGGCTAGGCTAACGTGGTGTGTAAAGTCCACAGATATTTATTTATTTATTTTATTTATTGCAATTCGCATGCAATAATGCATTAAGCATTTCCCTGCGAATGAAAAAAAAATGTGTTGTAAATAAGTAGCTCCAAGCTGAAATAAACCTACCTCTTACAAATTATTAATGTTATATTTTGATATAATGGTAAATGAAGATACATTTTGAACCGTAAGCGGACACTATTACTTAGTAGATATCACTATTGGATAGTATTCGTAAGAATTTATTTTCGTTACACTTACTACAATTTCGTTCGCAATTCGCCTCGTAAATTTAGATTAATGTATAGTCTTCGTTGTTCAAGCTTGGATTTCCTGTTCAGCCATTTTCTTAGGAATTACCGGTCGGTGTACACATAGTTATATTTTTCTCCGTATTTTTCTCAAACTGATTTCTTTGTTTTCTAGTGAGTGTTTTTTATGAAAAAGTAAAGGAAAAATACGTTAATTATTATAGGCTTTAAGAAAGAACCTTTAATGCTTTTCTCCCAAACCAACTCAACTGAATAGGTGCCTTATTTAGCACTATCAAGAAAAGGTGCACACTTTTCAAGTCTAATTAATATAAATAGGCATACTCGCTAGTGATGCTCGTAAAAGATTTAATTGTTTAACTTTGCTTGTTGTGCTTTGTTTAAAAAAAATTATTACTTTTTCATATTGAATTAGAGTTAAAATTCAAGCTTTGATATTACACAAAGGCCAAATAAAGCGTGATTGGTGTGCTTTGATGTGTAAAATTATACTGATTGTGAGTTTTAGCATTAACTTTACATTTATTACCCTTTGGAGATTACCGGTTACTGTATTGGGCCTCCGACGAAAAGTTTGCCGATTAAAGGTCTTTCACCGAGGCAGGGAAGATTTAGGTAAATGATCCTGGAATTAAAGAAAAGCAAAAAAGGTCGAAATATATTGTCCACTGATACTTATTTATAAATTGATTTGTGATGAAATGTATAATTATTATCATATTTTCGTCACAGTAATAGATTTTGACTATCAAAAATGGTCTAGCTACTTTTTCTAGGTTGCTAGACCGCCGTGGAATTCAATATTTTATTCCACTTGATGGTCTACTACAAAACTTATTAAGTATCTCATTCAAGCTATCGCTAATAGCTTTAAGAATTTCAATAGCAATTGAAAAGCAATACTTTGTTGTTTTTGCGGAAGTTGAACGACTAAATGTTTGAAGTGGATTTTAAGTCGAAAACTAATTTGTTTTCAAACGACAACTCACATAAGCCTCATTGCGTATACATAATATAATTAAAGTGAAAGTGAGGAACTAAAATATTTTTCCACATTGTATACGAATATTTTATTTGACTGCCTCTAGTAAGTGTAGCGCAGTAAAATCTGAGTGTGCTTCATGAGTGTTCTGTTTATCGTTGAAATAACGCCGAGGAACATACGAACTGATAATTTCGCGAGCGCAACTGTGCAGAAGATGAGGAGTATTTGTCCTTGTTTGCTCATCGCTACATTGAATGCTTCGATGACACAATACTGAATGATGTATGGATACGCTATCGTATTTTATTTTATTCTAAATAAGTTTGAACGACGATGGTATCTAATTTAATAAATTACTTTTCTGGTGGCTTATTTGAAACCGGCTTGCTCCGCTCAGGGCTCGTTGAATTCACTGCTTGCCAACCTGTTGAGACTTGTGACACTACTATGTGACAGATGTGTTCTCATATTTTTTAAAACTTCTTGTGCTGCGCATAAATTATTCTGAATTCACAGGGCAATTTACATTTACCAGCTTGGACAATATTTTTTTCAATTTTTTTACTTTACGTAATCATATTAAAATAAACTCAAAAATCTAATTGTCTAGAAAAAAATTAAAAATAGAAAAGAATAACTTTATCGTAGAATTTGTACACGTCAAAAACATAAAATATTTTACTTACTCTTAGGTATAGCAATGATACGCTATACACCTTAAATATTTTATTATATAACATTTCTTGTTAATTATTACTCTTTGCAGTTTAAGTTAAGTAAGTTTCGATAGAGACGTAATATCAGGTTGAAATGTTGGAATATACTTCACGACTTATTTTCAGATCTATCGAATATACATAGAAAATATCAAACACACCACCACAGGCAGACCAACAAGTTATATTATGTATAAGAGTACCAAAACCTCCCTCAGGAATGCTCGATGAAATTTGGTTTCGTGTGTTGTCACAGTACGTGTGTCATAAAATGGGGTTTCTACGATGACATAGTATGGTGCTGTAGAGTGGTTTCAAATGATGCAGGTTCACCAGAGTACTGGTCTCATTATGATCATAAAATCCTATTCAGTGTATACACTGTTGTCGCCGCAATATTTCCTTACGTTAACACAAAATTGTAATTTTATGGCGGAGTCGTGTTAAGACATATTATTTATTTATTTATTTATTAATATGTCATGTCAACAATATAAACACTACCTATATATTAACATTTCTGTAGTAACGTGCTTGTGTTTACATTAATAATAGACATGCACAACATTACTTAAAATTAACACAATTATGTCATAGAATAAATGAAAAATAACCAATGGTGGGTAATTTCATAAATCTTAGTTTACATACTAGCTTCAACCCTTACGCGAAGTATTATAGCACACAATTGATTTTAAACACTTTAATATTGAATGTATTATTATTTAAAATTTTCTTTTCTTATCTTTAAATGAATATGGTAAGGTATAATATTATTCGATTACCTAGTTGTGTATAATCGATGGAATGTATTGTCACTTCTTGATAGAAGTTTATATATATCTTGATTAAGTAATATACATTTTATACTATTTCTATCTACTTTTTACTTATTTATATTACATAAAATACGACCGGTATAATATATTTTCGATAACTCACCATAATAATGAGAATCAGGCATTCCTAATGGTATTTGTGAGCAAATTGTAGAAATGATTACATGTTTGTGTCGATATTAATCGATGTTCTAATTAAAATTGCTAACTGGCCAATACTTGATTATGTCGAACTATGATTTTCAGTAATGATATACCTATATGTACAAGAATACATATTTAAAAGGACCAACGGGGTTTTTGTTACATACCACAGTATGTTTTTTATTATGTTTATAGGAGTAAACCGTTCATGATGATGGTAGTTAAAGACTCGTTAAGCTTCAATGGAAAGTTTTAAATAAACTCACTGTTTAGGGAAGCGTTTGTTTTGAGACACTCAATATTCATTACGAAATAGGTCAAATTTAAATATTGGATAAAATAAGGTAAATACGTTTTAACGTCATGGTCTGGACTTTCAAAACATGTTGTTATGGTCAAAACTGACAGTATCCCGGAGTTCTAGCGACTTTTTTTGTCTATATTTTTTTATAATACTAGAAGCTGTTTCCCGGTTTTTTCCGCGTACAATCTGAAACAAAGAAAAAACAAAAAAAATATTTTTATGTTATTCTTGATTTTCATAATTTATATTCGATTAAATCCGTATATTGTATATTGCGTGATTAAATACAAATATACACGACAGTTGACCGTCCAGTATTAGATTGTAGCAATGTAATTATTTAATTAATGTGTTTCATGTATTTATAATAGCACTGTAGTATTGAATAAATGTGAATAAAAATGTGAAGTGAAACTATTTAAAATAAATAGATAATCTAATGCTCTGAGAAAGATTAATATATAAAAGAATAATAATAAAATAAATAGAGATTAGCGTATGCACGCGAATAAACAAAATTAATCATATTTCATAATTAAGATTGTGAGGTATTCAAAAAACAAACAGAACGTCATGAAAATGTAATTCTCTTGAAAACACTGGACAGAAGCGCATCCACTGACCGCAGTTTTGGTATTCAGTAATCTGCTCGTCTTTTACTATAATTTACCACGATATAGAAGATACCTAGCTTTTCATATCTTTATTCAGAAACTTGTAATGTCGTAGCGATAGAATCGAGTTTACACTGTTCCGAATTCAGTGACTGCAACATTAAATTTGTCGGCATCAGCATTACAACTTCATATTTACACCTTGTATTTTGTATTGGAATAAAAGTGAATCGTATTTTCTTTAGCGTAGAGTTGATTATAAGTTTATATGGACTTAGGTATGCTAAAACAGAATTGTTTCCTCTATTACATAGTGCAAGTGAATGGGGTTTAAATACGTATTCAAGACGGTATTGGAGTTGTTTATGGAAATGGACTAAGCTTTTAGGTGCTCAAGATGTCGTTTCTACAATCTCCCAGGTATTAGATGATATGTTAATATCAGGCCTATGTACTTTTGCAGCGGTGTGAACGCGATGTTCTATTTAGATAAACTAAATTAGATTTCCAATTTACGAAGATAAGAAGTAGCTCATAGTGAGTTAATAATAAACATCAATATGTAAAATAAAATATGCAACTGCTTAATATTTCAATGCACACAAGTGTGTATAGATTCCTCTTGACTGGACTGTTAAGAAAAACCTAACGACGCCTCTTACATTCAAATCCGCCAAGCTGTACAGATACTGACATAAAAATATAAATACACAGAGATATGTTATAATCGAGAAATATTACCCTTATCCTAAAATTAAAAAAATATATATTTGGGTAAAATGTATGTTTATCTATTACTAGAATTAGCTATAATGTATAAAATATCATACATGTAGCCTTACGGTTTGTCTGTGTGCGTTTTAACTTAATGATTTTTTAATAATCTTGTTGCAAAGAAGGCGATAACTAGAACATTTGATCCATATTATAATATGAAATACAGTCCTTTTTTTTAGTATAAGGGGGCAAACGAACACTCGGAGCCATTTTCATCACAACCGACGTCCACAGACATCGGCTGCATGCATGCATGCAGCGTGGCACTAACATTTAGTCCAGAATCGTGTTCTATTTAGTCAATCTCTGAAATAGGTCGGACGTCTTATTGATAAATACATTTGTGTAATTTGAGTGAATGTTTTCGTCCATGCTGGATGTCCATAATATAAGACTTGAACCACGGGGTTATATGACTGCCTATACCACGACCTCCAGAAAAAAAACAACAGAATACGTAAGACGTAAAACTCGCTCGTTAAGCTGAGAAAATTTAAAAGTGCACCCAGTGGCTTCTTTCCAACTCATAGGTTGAAAATAAGCCGCAAGCTTTGGAGAGTTGAATATTTTGTTGTACTTCGTATTGTGATATTTTTAGAGTTGTATATTATATAATGCTTTGTATAGGTCTTCCAGTATCGGACCTACTTTGACTAATAGTGATAATGATGAAATAATATTCTTTAATAAACATTATATCTTTGTCCAAATTAAAAAAAAATAAAAAATCTCATGTCCTTGAGCTTTTCCGCGAGGAACACTGCTAGGCTGTTAGATGCCTAACTTTTTTGAAATAACAACATTTTCTTTAACAGGATTTTATTAAATTTTCTGCTACGTAAGGGCCGGTCATTCTTACCTTGTTCCTTGTAGCTTAGGTGTGTAAGCTCGCCCATTAAATGTCAACCCCCTTCAACCACATTCACAGTTATCTTTTTAATCCCTATAAAATATTATACAGACACTGAAAATACCTTAGCCAATAGGATGGTTTTTATTATCAATCGACTTAGTTATATTTGTTTGCTAATTATATTCGCAAACTGTAAGTTCTGTTATTTCCTCATAGATGGCGGTAAAGCGTCTTCATATTTCATTAGTTTTCGTTATCAAAGTATTGTAGGCATCCAACAGGCAACGTGATTATGCCACAACGATGTGTTTCCAGGCGACTAGTGTATACATAATATGTTATGTGTGTGTAATATATTATGTGTAATATGTTATACATTTTGCATAGCATATACGAGCTTTTGAAGAGTACTAAAGCTCATAGACACCTACGTAGCTTTTATACAGATGCATTACCCACCTTCCATTCTCCCTGTATGGGCCACCGACTACTCATAAACCGTATTATATGATATTACATTTTTTTTATAGTATAGGAGAGCAAGCGTGCAATCAACAGAGACAAGTGAGCTTTTCAAAGACTACCTACCGACGCCCATGGATATGATTGTTAAGGAGATGCGTTACCCTCCTTTCCCCCTTCCTTCCAATGGGCCACCGGCTACTCACAAACCGCACGAAACGAGACAGCAAAGCAGTCACTATACGTTGATGCCATGTTAACGAGAGGTACCTCCTGTATTGGCCCAATTCCGCTGCATCATGGCCCTTCATGTTTTCGTTATCAATGTACGTCATAAGAAAACAGTTCAGGTGTTCATCGCATGCATGTGGATGGAGTGGAAAACAGATTCATGCGTTTTTAGTCAAAAGACACTTTTTCGTGCATGTAGCCGGCGTTCATAGAATAACGTCTCATCAAAATTTCAGCTTTCAGGATTAATATTAGGACTTATATTTTACAATTTGCTTAACCATCACAGCGTTCGCTAGTCGCTAATAAAACTTGTATACGGAAAAAAACAAACTTATCCAAAAACAATTCATCAAACTTTTGTTCCATCACTCATCGACTCGGTGATTGATGGCCGAAACTTGTTAATTGTAATTTTTGTTATTACTCCTAAACTTGTAATGTGTCATATGATACGGCCCTGTGACGATTAATCATCTGTACTTGTAAATTTGTAATGATGAATTGTCTTACAACGATGCTGCAGTATACGGAAATTGGAAAATGCGCGGCGGATTCGCTCAACAGTTACGCAATGAAGTGAGCGAAAATCCCAACACGAAATATAAATTCAATGGTGGAAGGAGGGCAACACATCTAAATAATCTCCACTCATAAACTGCTCGTTTCCCCCACTACTACAAAAAAATCTTAAGCGGTCCTTTCGCTTAATTTACCTTTAATTGTTTTTCTTTTTCTTCCATGCTGAAAAAACATTAATAATTGTAATAGCATAGCCACCACACATTTGGTACAGCTAGATATGTCTCCGGGCATGTCAGTTATATTTCGTTGTAGTGTAAAAGAAGGACTGCTTTTTATAAGTACCTATAACGAATTTTAAAGTGAAAACTGCTTTAGCGTCGTTAGTCAAGGAAAAATATTTTGAGTTCGCGTTGGCAATTGCCTATGCTTATAGTACGCTCCGCGCCGCGTAGCTGCCGCCAGTTAGCATAACTCAACTTTCCTGTGCCACAATTACTTTTAAATTTTCATTTCTATTGGCAGCACTTTAACTATTCTTTTGGCAATAGAAATCTAGCTACATTATCAGAAAGTAACGTAGGGTACATAATACTAATACTCTATTCTTCTTCTTACTTAAGAGCACAGCTCTTGTCTGAGGAGTCTTTTCCAAATGTCCTTGTCCTCTGCTAATCTCTTTAGCTTCTCGTACGTCACGATGTTCACCTCCTTTCGTTGGTCTACATAATATGTCCTTTTTGGCCTCCCTCTTCATTTCCTCGCTTTTATTTGTCCTTCCATATTAGTTTTAATGAAATCGTTGTTCCACATTAGGTGGCCAAACATATATTATTATAAGATATTACATATTATAATACTCAATTATGATTAGCTATTTTTTAACAGCAGGTTACTGTGATTTGTGGCGCTCTCTGGTGAAAACCTGCGTTCAGAAGTGACATGTTCTGGCTAACGATATTAGTTATACTATTTGTGCACTTCTTATACCATGTTAGTCTAGCCAGGTGTTATGTACCGGATGGTATTAGGCAACGGAAATGTTTCATAACAATCAAATGTGTTTTGTTATATAATTACATAACGTTACATACGTGGGCAGACGAGCAGTCGGAACCATTTTCATAACTACCGATCATGAAACCATGCCATAGAAACCTGTATAGAGGCTATATAGATGTGCTGCCCTCCTTTCTCTCCCACTCCCATGGGACACCGGACCGATTCGGCTGCATTTAAGCATGTAGTGTGGAACTTCCTCTTCTAAGAAGCATAATATCCCTTATTATATTTTAAACATTCGTGCCTGGGTGGGATTCAAACCTGCTACCGTTGGCGTAAAGTGTTATTCCCGCCACGCTATGACGTTGATTATACACAGTATTTCTTGTTAGTTAAAATTAAAAACAACATCAAAGAGGATAACATTTACTGTAATTTTACAGCGCTTATGTAAACAATTTATATTGTGCCATGAAATTGTTATTTATCGTTACTTATACAGTTTGTGATGATTATAATATAAAAGATCATTACGTATTCTTTAAGCAACTACAGCAAATAGGATAACATAGATAACAAAGTGGATGTTATTGGTTTATCTAACCGTAACAAGGAACATTAAGTCTTTAAATGATTAACGAGGGAGTATAAAGTGAAAATTAATTCTGAATTTCAGGACAAAGGCCTAATTATTGCCCTTTGAAGACACTTTCGCGAAGTTCAGTGGCTAATTTAAATTGGCTTCATTATTCTACCCTCAAGTAGGCCTTTTTCTTTAATTCCAATTTCTTTAATACTTAAACTTTCTCTTTGTATTATAATTTTTTATTATACCAATTTGGGGTTTACGGTTCAAAATTGTAAAATATATTATTAAACAATTTTCAAGTATTAATAATAAAAAAATATTATTATATGAAAATCAATATAAATATGATTAAAAAGATATGTATCTTAGAACACCTGAGTTTATTTTTATAGTACGTAAGGGGGCAAACCCGCAGTTTGTCTGCACCGTGGGGTGGTAACATCGCAAGAAGAGAGGACAATAACATGGAAAAACTGTAGTATCGGGAAAGGTTGAAGGAAGAAGACAGATGTAGAAGGCCGAAGAGATGGGCAGATCTAATCTCCGCACATCTGGAGTGTAGGAGTACACAACTTTAGCGTAAATAGAACGTCATTTTGAAGGGGCATCGACTGTCAAAAATGGACTGGACCAGACTAAGAGCAGCTCAATTGAAGGGTCCTCCACCCGTCCCTCTGAATCAGCAGAGGACGGCATTGATTGGGATGACTGCAGATTCGATTTCGGATGCATATCATGCTGGTGCGTGCTGACTTCTATTGCACACTTCTGACGTTGTGGTAGGGACCCAGGGAAGAGAAGTCTGGCCTTTTCGTCGAGGCCAGACTGTCGCTGAAGGGATCCTATTGCCTGCAGATCCGGGTCTCTTCAATTATAGTTGCTGAAGGCACCCGCAGGGGTTTAGTCGGTATTGCACCCCAAGTACCAAGTCCGACATAGGTCAGGGAGCAGGATCAGGTTATCATACGTAAATGTATTTCCCTGTGTAAACAAAAAAGGGGACCAGTAAAGAGTTGGAGTATTTGGTCACTACCAACGCCCATAGACATCTGCACGGTTGCTATGTTCTCTCCATTTTTCTTCCGATGACGTCTGAATAGGTCACATAGTACCTACTACTTAAGATGTTTAAGTAGTACTATGTGACCTATTAATACATAAACGTGCCATGGTTGCCACAAATTTTTCAATTTGTTCAGATGTCAACCAAATATTCGTGATATTTTTATTTCACTCGGATTTGATTTCGTTATTTGATGAATTAATCTGAAATTTAATTATAATGCATTTCATTATGAACTTTATACGTTGTGATGTAATTTGATAGTACATTATGACATATTTTTATGTAATCCAGTTCAGCTGGTGGTACCCTTATCACGCCTAAACTCCTGTCACTTTAAACCCTGGCTTACTTCTCTCTTGACAGCACAGCTTTGTATATGTTTAAATATACTCATTTAACTTATCAACATTGTTTTGGACAACAGTGGTAAAGTATTTCATTATCAACATCATGAGCTGGTGGACGTCCAGTGCTGGATATAAGCCTCCCTCGTAGAGCCATAGGTCACGGTCAAGAGCCTGCATTCAGCGGCTTCCCGCCAAATTAACGAAGTGCTCGTGGAAGGTACTTCAAATATAGAAAATACGTAGGGAGGCATTCGATGATCTGGTCTAGCTACCAGCTACCAGATACTTCATCATGAGATTTGATTCTAATTGTACCGATACCACAACTGTAACATTATCATTTGCCACGAAAAGATCGTAAAATATTATGCATGTGTTTGGACATAGTGGGTACTCGAAAAGATACTCGATTATATTGGAGCTCACATTTGGGTTACACCCCTTAGAAAACGGCTCATGTTTTGTTTTTAGTACGTCTGAGTTTTTAGCTAAGGCACGTTGTAATCAGCGGGAAATCTTTCTGTCGGAGTATATTATAAATTAATTAGGAGAAGGATGTTTTATATTTCACTTTAACACTCTTGTCAGCAAGACTGCTTGTTTTAACGAAGCTGTCAAGGCAGTGTAGAAAAATCTGAGGCTGATCCCATCTTCCACTTCTGAGGCCTGAGGCACTGCGGACGATACGGCGCAACACAGTCCGGACCAGTTTCAGAGCGTGCTCGGAATGCAAGACTTGTCGATACCGAGTAATGTTCATTCGGTGTTCGAAACTGTCCTGGGCGGCCTCTTTTTGCTAGGATTTTATTGGCATCCATTAAAAGCGTAGCCTTTAGCTGTTCTTTCCCCCCTTAGTGCATAGTGAAAAATAGCAGCAGTCGGTAAAAAATGCTAGCGAACATTAAAAATGTACCATGCTGTTTAAATATAAAACGTAATAAATATTAAACATTACCCTTTCCTGGGAATGCTCAAAAATAGTAATCCGGGGATTTTTCGTGCGATATACCGACAACACATTTGCCGGACATGGGTCAGTTCGTTGATTGATAGGGTGAGGTTTAGGGGCCGCTGTCGTTACGGCAATATATTACGTAAGTATATCGGGTATCATAGTGACCACTGATCTCTTTATTATGTCCAAGTTTAATTTTAAAACACAAGGAAGATCTTAAGAACTGGTAGCTAAGATCATAGACAACACATTTTCTATAATTTGACTTTAAAAATTCTTGTCATATAATGTATATGACAAGAATTTTGAAAGTAACATTAGAAACTCTATATTCAAAGGTGCAAGCACCTTTTCGTCGTCTCGTCTTACACTTTGCTTTTGAAAGAGGCATAGAATATGTACACTAACATGTCTTTAAATTTAAATACATTTTTGTATAGAAAAATTCTCCAAGATTTTTAAAAGTTACGTTTAAGTACGTAAGCTTTCTAAAAAATCTAAGACATCTTTTCTAAGAGTTTGTTGCATTTTTTAAATTATCATACAAGTTATTATACTAATCCTTTATTTATACAGGTATATTTCGTTTATTACTAAATTCATCGACCTTAAAGCTAGTAACACTGGTATCATAATATTATATCACGAGTCCAATTACGGTTTTATTTTTTGTATGATGATCTGTCATAAATAGGTATATAAAAAAAATTAGGTTTAAGTTATCCACATGGAGATCAGTGACTATATCCGACAGGCATGTCATGTTTTAAAGGATAATCTATATTAGCTTCTGTACCTTTCTCAATAAATGTCAAGTCATCCAATCTCCGGTTACATAATCTAATCTATATCCTTAGCATTGTTCGTGGCCAGCGTCCTTAAGTGCCTGTTAAGTTTACAGTCTTCAGTAGTTAAAAGCGTGCTTAGTCTGGGCATATAATATTGTAGTAAATTTTGTATTTGATATTTATTATAACTACGTTTTGCACAAGACTTTGTTTGTGACAGAGTAATAAAAATGGTTGTATATTCTGTCAGATGACGCAAATATATTTAAGACTTTTATTATACAAATATAATTCATAAATTTATGAGCCGCACTACCTCTTTATGGGGGCAGACAAGCTTACATTAGCAATAGAAATAGTCCTTTAAACAGTAATGAATATATCCGAGAGCCGATAATTTTTTTCGGGAGGAAATAAAGTCTGATATTTTCAGTCTTACAGTCAAAATATTATAAGCCGATATCTGTTTCAAATTCCATCCTAACCCATTGACTAAGTTTTGGGTTACGTTTGTTACAAACATTTGTACCACCCAATCTTTCTCATTTATAATATTAGTAAGATAATAATTATGTACCTACTTGGTTAAACGGCGCTCAGGCCTTTTGGGCGTAGGTAAAGGCAAAACAGTAGCAAATAGCGTCGAGTTGTGAAAAATCGACTGTTTCTCAATGTATTTACACTTCGTAACTCTTCATTGCCAAACCAGCTCCAACAAGAAAGCGTTTCAGGGTTTTTAAAATTCTTACTCTTATTCTTTGCTCTCCAATAGTGCACTGCCATTTCCTCTTGCTTGCACAGAAGTCTACATGTGGCACCTATACCTAATGAAGATAATATTGCTGTAAAAACACGTTGCCTTCACTCGGTTAGTTAAATTATATTTAGAAATAGAAAGTTTAGTTATATCAAACCAAAAAAAATCTCCATAATTAGCTAATTTGTTTCGGCTGTCTTGGTTAACTCAATATTTTTTCGTAAATTAACAAATTTATTAGTACATACAGTTATTATAGTGACGTAAAATAAGTTATACAAACCGAACGTGAAAGTATAGCTTTATATTACCTACATCCGAACCTAATATACTCATCCATTCATTCTGTATCGATTTTACCGTAATTTAAAAATTTCCATTTACATGTCAGGCTGAAGCAATCAATATTAGCACCTGAAATAAGAAGTGTAGGAGATATCAAGTGTACTACACAACGGACAATATAAATGGTTTTGCGTTCTAGTTCTATTCTAACAAACGCGACATGGATTGATAGGACATCGAAAATTGAAATTGGTTGGTAGAAAATTGAAATTTTCAGTGAAAAATTGCGCACACAGTGCAGTGCAGCTCTGAGTAAATATTATATTCCAATCGAATGTGTGATTTTTTTTGTTTGATCTGACTTTTTTTTTACAAGAACAACCGTTTCATGTAACATGTTGTTTATCTATAAATATTTTGTCTATTTTTGAAACAGGCCTTCGGCAGGCGTACATCACTCGCTCGAGGTCACGTGTTTTATACCTACGGCTCGGGCTATCTTCGAAGATATCTGCGACACAGGGCCGTCGCACGCTCGCGCGTTCACATATTGTGCACTGTACGATTTTCGATTTAGTAAAAATGCCGAAACCAACTAACAATCGTGAAGTGCATGAGTGTAAAAGTAAAAAAAATCTACCTACCTATTTATTAATAGGTATACGTAATATATTTCCAAATACTTACTTTTTCAAATAGATATTCAAGTTTCTACCTGTTTATTAATATCGAGTAAAGAATGCTTAAACATTACTTTTGTTGTACGGGAGCCCATGTTTGATATTTACTTAATTTTTATTTAATTATTATTTATTCTGTGAAAATTTCAGCGTTCTAACTATCACGGTTTATAAGATACAGTCTAGTGACAGACATACAACGGAGGCTTAATAATAGGGTCCCATTTTTACTTTTTAGGTACGGAAACCTAAAACATACATGTATTGTAAATAATATAAATATTATGTGGGTACCTACTACGTACTTAGGTACTTATTTTTTCTAGTGCCTACCCGTTGCTTTTTTTATAGTACCTATAGGGGACAAACGATCAGCCAAAACCAAAAAGAAGTCCATGAAAATTCAAACTTTTTTATTATCTGTTATTTATCGGTTTTTATTTTTGCTATGGATTATTCCATCTAAAAACATAATATTTAGTTTCATGCTGAATAATGTGTATACATCTATTAAACTAATTCACGAATAAAAATTATTAATATTTCACAATATTTGTTAAATATTACTAAAATCATGTTACTAACAACCCTTGCGCATTTGTTTTATGACGTGTTTGCACGTAAGCCATACAATCTGCATCTCTATGCAAGCGTAAATAAGGTGCATTTTTCTTCGCTGCGAACATGAGCGAGATTTTGTAGGTAATTATAGCGGTAGGTATTGACACTTTTGTATGGGAGTGAAGTATCTGTTAGGTTTATTAATCTGTGCCTTCGGTGCTTCGATTGAAAAACAATATTTCTTTTTGAACGCGACAGAGCAGAAAATAGAGGAACCGATATATTTGGAATCTCATAGGTTTTTTTTACTAACGAAAATAGAAATTGAAGTTCACAGTGAAGTCATTTTAAGTAAATGTAATATGATCTGCATGATCATATTACATTTACTTAATAGCCATTGCCTGCGATTTGTTATTCCGTAGGAATGTGCGTTTTTACCGCAGTAAAAAGTGTTTTTTTAATGTTGACCAGGTTTAGTATCTATACACCACAAATAGTTTCATTCAAATCCGTCCAGTAGTTTCGGAGATAAGCCCAGGACAAGCGAACAAACAGACAGCCAAAAAAATTTAAAAAAACATTGTAGTGTTCTAATATTATTTTAACATTGGGCGATGTTTAATTAGTTTTAGTAAATATATTCAGTGAACACATCGATTTTACTGTTTTATTATATGTATAGATAAAATCATATAATCTAGACATATTTTTATGTTAATAGAGAAAAAGACAGAACAAAGAAGAAAGGGAAGAAGACAATGTCGTTCTTAATCTTAAAAACATTTTATTTGATTAATCCGGTGGTGATTGAAATTCGCGACAGATGATTGTAACGCATCCGCTAAACCACATATACTGTTATAGTGGTGGTGGTACTGAAACTATTAATCATCGGGTGAGTTTCTCACCCACCTTAAGGCTTAAACTCTTCACCATGAGCAAAATCACGTTCCTCTTTTTCCTGATCTTTCTTTTTATAACAGAAGAACAAGTGGTTTTGGCCTCTGTGTAATTTACTTCAACCATGGTGTGAGATAATATATTATGTTAGATTACTGAGCTGGGGCTACTGCGGTGCCATCACAAGGCATGATGGTATTATGTACCATACGATTGTCACTTAGTAAACAATGCAGAAAAATTGTGGATATAATCCATATACTAATTATACTACTTATTAGTATCTAGTTATTTTTATCATATGTTTATTTCATAATTTAATTTTACTTCCATTCAAAAGCAGAAATACAAATTTGTTATTTATTTACAAATGGAACGAAAGATTAAAGGTGGACCGTTAAAATACATTCAAGTTACAAATTGGTGTTGATATTGTATTTGAAAATCGATATTGCTCAATAAAGTAAGACGAATCCGGATTATATCGAGTAATTCCGGATCAAGTGAAGCCTTCGAGCGCAGCGGTCTCGTAAGTACCTAGAACCGAATAGGTTTATTTTATATCCACACGAATAATGGTTAGGGTATAATATATTAATATTCCGGGACTTGCTTCAGCAAGATTTATACATATATTATTTAGACCCTTTTGATAGGGTTCTAATTATAATTATAAGTGTAGGCTGGAGATGATAGACACGTAAGTACCTATTATGTACAGCTACTGTAGAAAAGTAGTCCAAGTGGCAAGTAAAACACTCTTTAAGCATGCTATGCAAACATTTAATATAAGAAATTATTCAAATTAGATTTCATTAAATTATGGTCATATTTAAATGTAAACTTGCACATTGTGCTTATGTTGCAAGCACCAAGTATCGACGGGAATTATGCGAGACGACATTTTATTACAATTAAAGTAAAATAGCAAATCAATATTTTTTTTAAACTTTCAACAACACAACAAATTCGCTGTCTCCTTCTTACACACACATCTGTATAGCACAGCCGGTATCCTGCCGTGTGCCGCACCAATTCAGTATAACCTCTTGCTGAATTTACAAACATAATTATTGTTCTTACGTAGGTTTATTACATAAGAATGAAACAATGCTTTACCCATTTCATATCATAGCGGTTTTAAAATGAAGTTGGTTTTATCACTACATATTAGAAGGTAGATAATAAACCAAAAAGCATTATGGAAACTTCTATAAAATGTACGTGAAGCAAGATATTATTAAGTCACGTGTATGATATACAACGTAAGTTCCTTTTACATAGTGCCCCAGTTTAATAATCAACTTGGTAGTTGGTTACGTGACAAATATTTGGTGCATCGAGTGCTCGTTTACCAGCGTCGTTTACATACGTGATGCGATGGCAACATCTTGGATACGGAAGTCAAGTATACTGATATTAATATCACTAATTAAATTTAGTAACTAATAACATTTAGGTATTATGAATGAATATGGTAGGAACGTTAAAAAAAAAATTGAAGGAAAATCTTTATTCAACCGTGTACATCGGACATGTGTGGTGAAATTTGTTTAATTCATCTTTGTTTCTTTTATTTCTGTTTAAATTTTTTTCATGCTATTTCAGCGAAGTGAAACTAACTTATCTGTACAAATTAAGAAGCTAATGTTTTTTGATTATATTTTTATCCTCAGCACAAAATGTCGGTCCATAAAATGAATAAACATTGCTTATAAAAAGAGGTTGACATGGAGATTATCCTCTTTTTAGATTTGATTGCTGACACTTGTCAGATAAGCGCCTATCGCAAAAACTTATAATATTTAGATTGTTAGCATGACTAATGGATGAGCATTTGGCGTACTGATCTACGATTTATGTGTAATGAAACTAATGATAGCGAAAACCGATAACCCTACCGAGTTTTCTGTCTGGATCTCACTTTTATTAGATTGATTAATGTTTGAAATCGATTTTGTGCATTTACAATAATTTCATGAGTTTTCCGTCCATTTTATTGCATATTCAGCCATTTCATAGACTCATTAATTTGTTACAATGATAGGATCTAGAAATTAAAAAGTGGTATTTATTTTACTCTACGTAAACTCAAACAAGTAGAATAATTTAAAGTATTATACTTAACTAATCGTGAAATGAAATGAAATGAAATGAAATATACTTTATTGCGTACACAAACTATTTGACAAATAAATAAAAACAGATACCATTTTACATACAATGTTCATGTACACAAAAGGCGGTCTTATTGCTTTTAAGCAATTTCTTCCAGACAACCCTTGTGCGCATGAAAGAATACTTATAAACTAGGTAAGGTAGGACAAAGCTACAAAAAAAATCGACAAATTAAAATAAACAATCAAGGGAAAAAAAAAAGGAAACAAAAAGAAACAGAATACATAAAAACACGGTAATTAAACTCACAAACTAATTAAAAAAAAATAATAATAATAATTTTGACCTAATCAAATAAAAAATACAAAAATATAATTATATAAAATTACACAATATACATATAAATACATTATATACATGCACTTACACATATAAATATATTATATACCTACATACATATTATAGTACAATATAATTATCACAGATGGAATGGATATGGGAAACTAAATTAAATAAATAAATGGGTAAATAGCTCATTGACCGCACACATCTAAATAATGACTTTTAACTAATTTTTTGAATGATTTTAGATTTAATTTCGTGAGAGAAAAAAAAAAAAAGAATTCGTGCACATTTTTTTGGGCGTCAAAAATAAAATTAATCATATAAATAATAATAGTTTAAAAATAAATATTAAAAAGTATTATCCCTTTTGTTTTACATGTGAATAAAGCATCGGTTTGCTGTACAAATCTATCAGAAAAAACCCAAGATTCGTCTACCAATACCGAATTGACAGTTTTCAAATAAGATATAAATTGGTTTTGCATTTTATTCCCACACATGCTGCCATTGGGCGGAACATGCGGCAGAATCACTTCAAGAACGATATTAAATGAGGTCCTTCCGTACATGCGGTCGAGCCGTTTTACTTTAGTGTCGTCATTTGTTTCGCTCAACCTTTTTTGGCATTACTTTATTTTGTGTAATACTACGTGGGGTTATAAGTGCCATCGTTTAGCGGGCTATTTGTCATTTTGCTTCGTAGATGATTCTTTGCTAGATAGTTATAGGTACCTATAGAAAGAGAACATTTTATTTATGTAAGCAATATCGTTACGTCAAACCAGTTTTTATTAAATAAAAGCACATAATAACATGCGACTGACTTAAACACTTAATTACTTACTCATGTGACTTAAGTTCGTAAGTGTCTTATCATGATTCTCAAGTGAGAAGTGCACGAGACGTAAGCGACATAAACACGGTAAAGCGTTACGTTGTTGTATTAAGCTGTATCGAAATCCTCATAATCCTTAACTTTTACTTTGCACAATTATACTAATTATTCATTATAATATAAGTACTCATTAATTTGCGCGTCCCAAATCGTAAGTAGTAGGTACTCCGATAAACTTGAATAAATAATTAGCTATAAATATCCTTCATGATTGAGACGTTCAATGTTCATATATACCTATAATAAAAAAAACACTAATTGTGTTAAGTTTTCTGAACAACCCTAAACAAATTAAAAGTTATATTTATTGTCTGAACAACCAGAAGAACTAATTGCGTTGTAATTTTTATTTGTAGGTTTGCTCTCGTAGATAGTTCATAGAAACTTGGATGGACACGCCACAAACTCTCGCCAACAAAGTTGCCCGCCTTATACCACTTATAACGTTGGCCGATTCTCGCTTTTAAAATTACTGCCAAAACGACGTGCATATAAATTACTAAGCTCTGGTCACAGACAACGGTCTCGCCATGTTTCGCCCACGATTTGTCTAAACTCTTAAAGATTATGTAACAGGAATAAGCTTTAGGTGTTTCTTGTGTTATAAAATATGCATTAGATTTTTTGAGCACCAACACATTACTGTTGTATATGCATATACCAAGTGGAACTTGAAGTAGGACATGTGTGACAGATTAGAGTTAACATATGATGCCTAAGGTATTAATTGGTCCTCTGCAGCTCTCCACCAACAGCGATAAGCTAGGCTAGCTGTCACTGGCCACGTCACACAATGTCACAGTAATATTTTCTGTCACCTCACAGGTATAGCCTTGGCTCTTAATATCTGAGCGTATCATATACCAACGAAACAAACAGCATGTCCGAATTACAAACTTATAAATAAATTATAAAGCATAAATCACAAATTGTTAATTGCAATTACTGTTCACAAAAATATCTAGAAATATCTGAGATATAACTTGAAATCAATGAAACAGCCAACTCAAACACTAAGAAACTGCAGAAGACATACATAATAAAGCCGTACGTAATCCCACGTAAACGTCACAGTTGTCTTGTCATTATTTTTTCTCGCTAGAATGTCATCTGTACCCAACCATAGATATCATCTATGGTATGAGTATCCAGTAAATTATAGTCTATGACTAACCATAGACAACACGTCTATAAAACAATTACGAAATAAGTTTGAATATGTTTTTGTAGTAGAAATTAGTTATCCTTAAACTTAAATGATTTAATTTTTCTTTGATGATGAAAAAAAACCATAATCAAATAGTAACATGCTGCATCTAATTTATTTTTTCTTTTTTAAGTTTTGTTTTAACCTTTTAATTTTTTGTACATTTGCGGCTGTAGCTATTAAAAATGAGACTCTTACCCCCTTATTAATAAACACAGAATAACTCTATCCAAGGAATAACCTTGTAATAAACTGACACCTGTCAAATTCCATAATAAAAAACACAAAAAAAGTATGGAATTTGACAGATGTCAGTTTATTACCAGGTTATTACTTGGATATAGTTATTCCATGTTTATTAATAAGGGGGTTAGGGTTTTTATGTGCAGTTAGCGGCCCGTAATCACAAGGAAAAAATCAGCTAATGCTATTGATATAATATTTATAAGTTTTTTTTTTTTGGAATAAAAGTATGTAAGTAAGAATATAGCTATAATGCATAGCAGTCACTTTGGGACGGCTAGACGAATCCTGTAATTCTAGCTCACTTGTTACCGCAGCGTACTGAAAATGAAAATCTATGCTGTCTTGTTTCGTCCGGCTGGAGTTTTGGAGGGCAGGAATGAAAAGAAAGAGGGCAAAACATCTGCATAACATTCATGTAGATGTCTGCGGGTGTCAGTAGTCAGCAAAAGGTTCCAACTTCTAATATGTCCGTCAGCTGTCAATTTATAGTTCGGAAAAAACGCATTTCAACTTTGAACAAATAAACCATAATATCTCAAGGTGAGAACATCCATAATTTCCAATTTAGCAAAGCGTGAAGCTTGTTGACGGAGAAATGTAGTTCGAGATGCATATTTCATGAGTTCTGAGTTTCGGAAATGCATACAAGACTCCGTCAAATCGTTTGCAAGACGTCTTGTTAGAATAACTTATTGCTATTTTGCTCTTTGAGGGTGTATTTACGTTTATCTAATAATATTGGGAAAGCGGTTCTATTTATATCTGACTACTTTGAAACTGCTTTAAGCGATTGTTTGTATTGTATTCAATGTATTGGTCCATAGGGTATATCCGTTTTGATAACGGATACGGTACGTTACGGTAAATATGTATATAATGGCTTATAATTTAATTGGAACGTTTGTATTAATATCACTACCTACTCTTTTTTAAAAATCTTTTTTTTGAGCTTTATTGTAAGCTACATTTCAGGTAATTAATATGTCATTTTTGAAATCATATGTGTGAATGTCCTGTCGGGTGTCTATGTATTTTTCATGCTATTTTTTTATGTATGGTCATAAAGTACTTATATATAATATTGAAACTTTTTACTCTAATAATTATATGTAATCGAAAATTATGTGGGGAGTTGCGGGGTGCAGCGAATCTTTATATATGTGTGTTTGTTGAAGGGGATTTGAGAATGGTTTAGATTCACAAATCAGCTGGGTAGATGGCAATATTTATAGTAGATTACAATATTGTAGGGTAAAGTAACGGGTTAACAATTCGGCCACATAACATTATACATTACCATGACAACATATTTTCCAATAATAACAAGACAACGTCTGTCGGACAGCTAGTATTCTCATAAATGTTTTGGTATATATAGTGTGAAATTCTATTGTATTTTATTTATTATGTCTGTCTGCTCACTTAAATTATATCTATTTCAATAAATTGTACTTATTTGAATCGGTTGTGAAATAGATTTGGAGTTCTCAAAGGATGTACCCTAAATGGATTTATCCAACTATGCAGATGTATTTCTTTTTAATAGAATATCTAGAAAAATTCTCAGCGATCTGGGAACTGCCAGACGTAACAGAAAGATGACGTAAACAGCGGCCGGCAACCTTTTGGCAGATAAGGGCCGCAAGGCGGGAAAATAAAATAAACGTGGGCCGCACTTGTGACATTTACCATGGAAGATCAATTTACCTTTTTTTTTGACCGCTGTCGAAAAGGGACTTAAATTAAGCTCTTGTGTGAATATTTTTTTATAATCTTGATAAAGATAACATATTTATACATGAGTTTATGTAGAAATACAATATCTTAAATGTACATACTTTGCGCGTAACTTCTAAAACTGCATCGAATTTAATGAAAATGGCACAGAATTCATTTAAATGAGTTGAATAATCTTAACTTTTCAGAGTAAGGTAAGAATTTCTTGCTATGAAAAAATGTACTCTTGAAGTACAATTTTCACATCAACAAATTCTGTATTTAAATCACTATCTGCAGGTAACATCTGTGTAACATCTGCAGGTAAGGTCAGTCAGTCAAAATTATATTAAATTCTATGAATTATCTATACCATTTCAAATAGCGAAGAAACTCAGAACCATAGAGGAGATTAACATGTATCTATTGATATCCGTTTCTATTAGAAGTGGGCATATACCACGGCTGAATGCCTATTAAGGACCAAATTACACGACATTGCTAGTGACCGCATCTCAAGTTGAAACCGCAGTGCGTCTAACGCGCCTTAATCAGATGTACTACACGAACACTGTGTACGTTATTTACGATTTGTTATTGGTCTGCTAGACTTAATATCTGCATTGCAACTGAATTAGACGGCTGATATCTCCCGCTTCTATAATAATCTGAAGTGGTGATTGTCATTATAATATACTGATTAATTACTTTTATTGTACTATATTTGTACTAAATATTATATACATTACATAGTTACGTACAAAAATACACGTACAAAATTTGAAACCCTGTTTAGATGACATTACAGTTCCTACCTGAAAATATGACTAAGCAGACATGCAGCATAGTATATATCTATTAAAAAAAATTATGTAATAAGTATGATTATTTTCAATGTATAATTTATAATATGGGTAATGTCTGAAATAAATGAATTTTAATTTAATTTTAATTTAGTAACATAATATTATACAACCATTGTCTCGGGGTTCACCCTCCTCATATGATCAGTAAACTTTACGTACCTCCCATTTCACCCTTGATTTTGAATTCGAATGAATTTATAAAAAATCATTACTTAATGCTCTTTTACATCTTGAAAGAAACCGTTCTATTAAATTTCAAGCTTCTAGGTAGGTACAGCAGTTTTGGCTATGCGTAGACAAGCATAGATGTAAAATCATTCTTAGGTATCAGCAAACAATACAAGATAAAAAAAATATTCTTGTTCCATTATTTCATCCATTCCTACCATCGCGTATCGTGCGGTTCGTACATGTCCGGATGGCCCAATAATAACTTATTATTTTCTAAGTCACGTTATATACTGATCAGTAAGTAGGAAGAGGTAGTGCCACGCTGTATGCTTGCATGCAGCCGAATTGGGCCGGCACGACCGGGGAGGTACCTCTCGCTTACACGAGACCGGCGTGAAGTGAAAGCTGTGCTGTCGCGTTTCGTGCGGTGTGTAAGTAGCCGGTGTCCCATGGAGGTGGGAGGAGAAAAGGGGGGCAGCGCATCTGTATAGTCTCTATGCAGATGTCTATGCGCGTCGGTAGTCATAGAAATGGCTACAACTGCTCGTTTGCCCTCCTATACCATAAAAAAAAAAAAAAAAAAGTAATTTATCTAAGTATATGTTCATTATCATACCTCTATGATAGTACTAACCCAATTACAGTATAATATAGATAGAAATTCAACGAAAATTACCTAAATGAAATCTAGGTTACATGCAACGGAAGTAGACATGAGGCTTTTAACATCATTGATTTCTCAACCACAAGAATAACATGCACAAGTTGCAGTCTTCGCCAAAATAAGTTCCAATAGAATTGGCAACAACCAATTTGTTCTCAGTTTACCATAAAACAACAGCTTACGATGGACGTCGTTGGACGTCAAAAATAGATTGAACAATCGATACAAATTTCGCCGCCCTATTTCCCCTCTTATGTGTTGAATTTATAAAAATCGTTTCTTAGTGCTCATTTACATCCTAAAGGGAACTCCTGCACAAAATTTCAGGTATAGTAGCTTCGGCAATGCGTTGATATATAAGTATACATGTACTATATATATTGTAGGCTTATCTACCATTTCGTACAAAATATTATAATATCTATGGAAAATAGAAGCAACATTCTTCAATTAAAATTTCCAATTTGCACGTTTCCAATCATTGAAATCAATATCAAATATAAAATATATCAGCTATAACCTATAACATATCTGTAAAATATGATAACTTTTTTATATAAATTTTTGCCGCTCTAATTACGCAGTTATCGTTAAAATTTTTATTTACAATTTCTCTTTTAACATTATTGAATGTTATGAGAATTGGAGGCAAATTTCTTCTGTTTAAAATATGCAAAATTCTATTAAGAAGTCAAATAAGGCCAAGAGAATGCACAGGCCAACGCTGTTCCCTTTTAAAATTGAAATTGACATTACACGCAGCTTATTTACGGTCAAAGTGGCTAGAGCAGGCGATATCAGATTGTTTTGCACAATAATAAAATGCCTATTGCTTATTATATTATATGCTTATGTTCCTTACGTTACTTAACTTGGGGACAAAACGTGTTAAGGCAGCGAATTTCTATCACTCACCTTTAGCCCATCCGATATTCACTTCGACCAAAAAAAAGCAAAACAACAAAAATGTACATACAAGCAAGCAGTAGTGAATAATTGGAATGGACGGACAATTAAATAACATAAATGAAAAATGAAATATTAACTTTATTAAATTAACTTTTATAATAATTTGATTTATGTAGAAATAAACTTTTTATATGCTTTCAAAATCATCTTGAGAATGTGGAAATCCGTCTCAGTTGTCAACACAGATTGACGTCAATAAAAGTTTCACTCCTACTTAAAAGTTTTCTATTCGTTAATATTTTATGAAACTTTTAATGCCCATATTATATAACTTCAGGTAATAACAGCGTCCTGTGACCTAAAATGTATATATTTGTATGTCTTTATTACACGGTTGTGTAATATGGACATACAGGCTCTTGTCTGCTGGCTTCATTTGGTTTACTTTGGTCCATCCAGGGACTCGAACTTGGGACCTCACGACTATGGCTAAACATGTTTACTTTCGGCCACGAGGCAGTTAATTTATGAGTAATTTTACACTCGCTGGACCCTGCGCGCGTTACTATGCTACCAACAGATAATAATCATCATGAACTATCACAGCAGTACCTGCATAAAATTCATTGAAATGAAAGTGGCACCATCTGTCTAAAATTGGTCGTATCAATCCAGAATCCTTCGCAGGCGCATGTAGAAAATTT
>LUGF01013949.1:85120-117279 GCA_001625245.1 Calycopis cecrops
TATATTCAGTATATTACACACAACACAATGTTCATAGAAGGTGCGAGGAAGAAAGTCAAAGCACGTAATTAAATAAGTACAGCACAGAACAGAAATACAGCGAGAGAAGCGAGTACATAAATTATTAGCAATTAGCGTGCGTAGCGGTTCAAGCGTAATCGTCGGTAAGGGTCGACTCACTCTCTCGAATCTTCCTTCGCGCGGCGGGGATACCAAAACCGGTTGCTCCTGCCACTCGATGCGCCCGCGCAAGTGATGTGTGTAGCACTGTCGATGTTGCGTTTATCGACATATCGATGAATGCAACATCGACAATTTTTGTAAATGAATTATTTATTATTTAATAATGTGTATGTATGTGTGTATATATATGTGTAACTATATGTAAGTGTATGTATGTGTATGTAATGTAGGTAGGGTGCCTACAAGTGTGATATAAGTAGGATCAAAATGTCTAAGATTACGTAAGATGTAGGAAATCTGACTTAAAGTGATATTTAAAAACTCTAGACTGTTTATGGATATTATTAGATTGTTTTGAACAAAGGGATATTCAGCTCTAAATGGCACTGCGTAATAAAAAAATTAAAACTTTTTTAGTATTTTATCACGAAGTCACATAGTGCCTTGCAGCATGTCGGTGGAATCGGTATGGCTCTACCGGCCAGATATCTCCATGCCATTTTTGAGTCGCCGGTGCCCCATTTAGAAGATGGGGTGAAGGAGAGCAACGCATCTGCTTAATCATTATTTGTGCGGATGCTAATGGGCGTCATTAGTCACAACTAGATGACTCCGATTGGTCGTTTATCCTCCAATTCTACAAATGAACAAAAGAGTTTTGGTAAGAGGTAGTGCCACACTGCATGCTTGCATGCAGTCGAATTGGGCCGGCACGACCGGGGAGGTACCTCTCGCTTACACGAGACTGGCGTAAAGTGACAGCTGTGCTGTCGCGTTTCGTGCGGTGTGTAAGTAGCCGGTGGCCCATGGAGGTGGGAGGAGAAAGGAGGGCAGCGCATCTGTATAGCCTCTGTGCGGATGTTTGTGGGCGTCGGTAGTCATGAAAATGGCTCCGGCTGCTCGTTTGCCCTCCTATATCATAAAAAAAAAAAAAAAAGATTTGAAAAGCGTATGAAAATAAATATAAAGGCTCTGGAGGTGTAATGACGACTATCGTAAAATTGACACATTGTATTGAAACAGCGTAAAATAGACGCTGAAGGCATAAAATATAGGAAATAAGAGAAAATCTTGATATTCAATACGATCTTTTTTGCAGAATAGCTTTTTAACTGACCATAAACGTGGAGTTGAATACAGAATCTCTCAAAATCATAAAATAATTTTCAATTTTTCAAGTTTCAAATTTCAATCATCATCATCATCACCAGCATCAGCCAAGTGACGTCATCTGCTGGACATAGGCCTTCCCCAGAGAGTCACGGTGACAAAACTTACCATAGGACAAATTAAAACAAGCTTTAAATATGATGACATGAATTTAAAAAAAAGAAGAGAGTCGTACCTACAAATTAGCTATAGATTATACAAAACGCTTGATTGTAGGTTTAAGTATCCTACATGTAACAATATTGCAATCTAGTCTAAAAATAAAAATATCCAACATACCAACCTCCAATTCGGTAAGTAATAGGTTTGCTCCCTTTCTGGGAAATTAACACAAAAAACAACGGAGGCCCTGACTGGCAACGTATTTTTATGGCAGTTTATAAACAATGGCAATTTATCGTAATGTCTAAATGAACGACTACAACCTTGGTAAGAGAAATTTTACCGTAGAAAACTTTCGCTAATATCGCTTAGGGATGTTTCCTACTGTATTTCCGAGACTTTTTGTCATATCAGATAATTGTAAGCAATTGATTTGACAGAGTATTACAGAAGATACAGATATTTAGTCTAATTTGGAAAGAACTTACTAGTTTATTATGCGTATTTATCAATTAGGTTAGTTAATTGAGTTTCACTTGACCTAAAAAAGATTAGGTATAAAAAAAGGCAACACAAATATACATATTGTGGTTGCGTTATTTTATACCTAATCTTTTTTGACAACTAAATAAGACAGGAAACCCTTAGATGTACCCTACTGTATTTCTGAGATCTTATGTTGTCAAATAAATATTAATATATTAATATTAATATATTAATATTAATATAATTAAATATTTATTAAATATTATTAGTCATTTGGAAAGTACTAACAAGATTATTATGCATACCTACATAGAAAATATATTTCAGTTAAGTTAAACGACATTCACATGGCCTTTTAAGTATCTTTGTTGCAATGTGTTTCCTTTTTTACTTAATTAATTATTTTTAGCAACCATCGGATAAACTTCCCATTATTTACCAGACCGTTATACCAAATGTGTGTAAATTACCATTAAGGGTCAGCGCACATCCGCAACGGACACAAAATGTAAATTTACGCATACACATAATTTATGTCCCGGAAAACTTGCGTTAACAAGACGTCAGGAGAACGTGCGGCGGAATTATACCGTGGTTGTAAATCTTCCCGATTGTTCTATTAAGAAAAATGGAAATTTAAGCCCAGTATATTTGTATAAACGGTTCTAATTTAATAACATTAGTTTCCTCATTGCTATCGAGATTTTTGTTTCTCGGCGGTAAACAATTGCAGAAAAACTGAGGACGCCAAAGTTGGATCATCGAAATGCTAGTTCGGCTAGCATTTCGATATCCTATAGATAGAAACGTAAACATAGTATGTAGATGTTTGGCCCCTTTTCTCCTTTTCGCCCCATTTCCCCGTTCGGCCATTCTGACTCTCATTTGTCTCAACAAGAAAATACACAGAAAACCTCTTAATGGCTGCTAAGATTTGTGCATCATTGTGCAAAAAGTTATAGATATTGTACCTATAACATAAATACACCAACCACAACGTTTGATCACGCCATGTCATCAGATTAGAGAGACAAATGTCTACTTACTTCACTACAGAACTATATAGATTTTATCAATATTTTATCTTTACGTGGGTAATCCACGTTAAGCCCAGCGAGCGGGTAGTAAGCATTAAAGGTCAAGTCCTCTACCTTCAATAAAACGGACGGAACATGTACTAGGAGAAAAGATATATACAATAATAGATTTCTCGTGATAGACGGGGCAAACGAGCAGTCGGATCCATTTTCATGACTACCGACGCCCATAGACATCCATATAGAAACTACACTGATGAGCAGCCCTCCTCCTTCCACTTCTATAGGCCACCGGCTACTTATATACCGCATGAAACGCGACAACACAGCTGTCAATTCATGCCGGTCTCGTGTAAGCGAGAGGTACCTCCCCGGCAAGCATGCAGTGTGGCACTATCTCTTACTAAAAAAAGAGTTTTCAATGTTGTATCAAAAATTAGTCATTTGGGATTAGTAGTGATCCCGCGAAGATCGAAACTCGATCTTAGTGAAACTTTTTTGCAATTAAAAACTAAATATCATATGATAAAATGTTATGACCTCGTAATTAAGGTTAACAATTTATATATAATTTTCAAGAGACACACAAACTTCATCAATAATTTCTCGTGTGTCTTATATAGGGTAAGGATGCCGATTATGAGATACCATTTTGTTTTTTTGCCATAAAAACAATCTGATTCTACTTATAACTATGAAAATTATGTTATTCGATTCGGTATTTAGTGTAGTTTGACTATAAAAGACTGTTTAGCATTAAGTTTAACTATTTTTTTTGTTACATCAAATAATCTAAGAAAAGTCAGAAATGACGTCTCAGAAAAATGGTCTCCTAATAAGAGATACTAGAGGTTTCTTATATGAGATAGTATCTCATATTAGGTACATTATATACGTTTGAAAGAAAAAACAAAAAATCTAAATTAAAAATTTAAATTTTTATTGAGATTTTTTTAGAAAAGTATTTCTATGTAACGTCTAGTAATGAGTTCATATAAGTATAATTTAAAGTGACTTATCCTAATTGTAATAATGAAATCGGTATCAAAAATTAACAAATCCAAAGATCTATTATTTTAAGGTACCTAACATTAAATGTACCTACACAGTGACCTTAAATGACACATACCTATATAAAAATAAAAATTAATTGAACAATAAAAATTAGTTTAAAAAATATTTTTTAACTTAAGATTATAAATCTTAACTCAACATAATCACGCTAATGTCTATAGATATACCTACAGGGTGTAACAGACAGCGTAACAATAACTTAGCATGAAGACTCATCTCATGAAACTGAACAACTTTCACTATGGAACTTATATCCGGAAATTAAATTTATTTTTTGACTTCTCGTATGTCGCGCGCGAGATGTACTAAGATGTACTAAGTATTAAAAATCATTTTTTTTCATTTCATTTCGGATAAGTTTCATAGTTTTGCGGGCTGAGTTACCATGCTAAGTTATCATTACGTTGTCTGTTACACCCTGTGTAGATATTTAAATGGCACATATGAAAATATTCTTAGAAATTTGTTTGTTGTTACTTCTCCACAATCTTCATGTGCCCACTTGAAACACCCGTGACATTTAGCCCATTTTTCGCCTTTTTTGATCTTCTTTATCCTTTCCTTTCCTTTCCAGGTTCCTTCTCCTCATTGGTGACATCTAAAATCAATTTTTTTATAGATAATATTTTTATATATCCCAATATGAGATATCTCATTTTAGGGGACCCCACGTGTCTCATATTAGGAAAATGTCTACTTTAAACAAAATGGCTCTCCATTATTTTTTGACATAGAAAATACAAAAAAATGCAAAGGAATTGTAAAATTAACAATGTAATTGACGTGACGAAGATAAATTTAAATAAATAATTGTAGTAATAAAGATTTAACATACCTCGTAAACATTGGATGACAAAAATCTAGTTTTGTGGTTTCGTAGAAAAACGCACGCATACGAGCAAACTACACCGCGGGCGGAGAGGCAGTAACACTAGTTCTGATCTGTTCCCGCGCTGCTTCTAACGACACTTACACCAAATAGCTGGTGTGATTAGTGTCGCCAAAACCTGACTATCTCATATTTGGCAACTATCTCATAACAGGCATCTTTACCCTATCCGTGTCAAATGCATGGCAGTGTGTGTAAAGTTTTATTTATTAAATTAAAGTACTTTATAGACATTATTATTAAAAATTGCCTTCTGCACTTCTCTTATACGTAAACTATAAGCGTGTCAAATTTCATACTCCTCCGTCCGCGGAATTATCGTAATAATGTTCCTTAAGTTTTTGTTTCATGCATTAATATATAGAAAATAAAACACGTGTCAAATGTTGATAGGCGATCATTGCAGTTGGGTAGAAAAGACTTTGATAAAAAAACTCGCAGAAGAATACAGCTGGTTCTAAGTCTAGTCTTTCGTCGCGAATACCAGAAAGCTTGAAGAGAAAAGTCATCAACGAGTGGATCCTACCTGTTATGAAATTGAGACGTGGACACTGGCATTGCGACTAGTGCACCAATTCAAGCTAGCTCAGCGGGCTGTAGAGAAGACTACGATCGAAGTATAATATAGGATTGCATCCGAAATAATATAATCATACAGAAAACTCAAGTTATCGGTATAGCTCAAAGAATTAGCAAACTGAAGTGGTAGTGAGTTGGTCACATCTGAGAACCGACAACCGTTCGAAGCACAATCTGATAGGAGGAGGATTATGATAAAATAGATGTTAAAAACATCCACGAACTATGAAAACATATTCAAGTAGAGTAACCATTAAATAATATTTTACTGAAAATGACATTAAGTCTACCCCACACGCATAATCTCTGCTCTCTAATTCATTTAACATTAACTTTTGCACGCTTAAATGAAACAAGTATTACCATACTTATAATAAAATAAATGCTATCCTTTGAGGTGTATAGTTTTGTATGCTGCAAAGGGCACACTAAAATCTCTTCTGAGCAACTAAGTTTACCAAATAAACATGTTTTTACTAGCTCGCTGCCATTAATGTTACTTGCACCATTAAATATCTTATGTGTACAGCGATGTAAATAATGTGTCTTCCTGCGATATTTGTCCACGTTTTGCTAACATGTTGTTGACTCGCAAAACAATTTTGAAGATAGTAACATGATATTTCAAAATATTCTAGTTCCCTTGAAACCTAAAATATTATGTTACATCTATTGAAAGATATAACATTAATTTCAATTTATTCTGAAGATGGTGGAAGTCAAAGCGTAGTAAACTAGTACAATCAGGTATCATGGCTACGTAGTATAAAACAAAGTAGCTTTCCGTCATCTGTGAGTCTGTGTGCTTAGATCTCGAAAATTAAAACAGATTTTGATGGGGTTTTTTTTTAATAGATAGAGTTGAAACTCTCTCTCACTCACAAGGAAGGTTTATTTGTATACATATATAAAATCCATTAAGAAGCTAGTACTGTATATAAATACTGATCCAATGATGAATAATCTATTACTAAATACAATTAAATTGTTTAGGGTTGAATAAAATTAATTGATGCCTATGAAAGTCAGCACTGATCTGCTAATATATGATTTATAACCAATAAAATAACGATACGTACATTGGTATAATATAGAAATAACATGCTATGGTAACTAAATTAATAAAATATTAATATTTATACATACTCACTAAGTTAATAATTATGTAAGTCGCGAGTGCTCCAATAGTACCTATTTCAGGAATAATAACCGTATAATATTTTGACAATTCTACTTTGTTCTCTAAATAAAGTGAATAAAAATTAAATTATTCAGTTCTGTAATGTTTCTACATGTAGGTACCGGTGATAAATCAATAACCGAGAAAGCCCAAGACTGATATTATATCATTTGCTTTTTACAAATATGAATGACATGCCAAGATTAGGTTGATTCAAAGGACATTCAAAGGACGATTACATCGCCCCAAAACCAACATACATTTGATGTATAGGTAAATTTTAATTATATTTTAATATACTATTTAAAAATAATAAATTCAAGCAGACTGTTTAATATATATTTTTATAACAGAATTTCATTACTAGCTGCTTGATTCAATTCCATCCAAACCCGCCATCTTTCATTAAATTTGTTAGTTTGAATGTCATAAAAGATTTGATAGAGTTCCTCAAGATACAAAAGTATATATGTGTATGGATCATTTTATATAACCATATGCTACTAATATTATAAATGCGAAAGTTTGTATGTTTGTTTGTTTGTTACTCTTTCATGCAGAAAATGCTGAACCGATTTTCATGAAATTTGGCACACACATACTCGTAGAGGGTAACTTTGATTAACACTTGATACTTTTTATCCCGAAAAAATGTTCCTATGGGATGCCATGGGATGATTTTCTATTTTCCACGGGATCAAGATTTACGCGGGTGAAATAGCGGGCCGTAGCTAGTAATATTATAAATATAAATATTTTGTTGTCTCCATAGTAACTTTCATTCAAATTTGTTTGCGCAAATATGTGAAACAAAATATACGAACAGCACGCGAGTTAAAGAGATATCAATACTCGCATTAATACATTGTGAAAAAATTCTAGTTGTCAAATCGCACGTGCTCACGTTTACTTCTTTTTTACGAAATGTCATTGTTTGTATATTAAAAATAACCTCTAAATCTGTTCCTTTTTTAAAATAAATATATTATCAAAAGTGTCCGTCAAGAAACTATGTTTTTATGGGCTTATAAGATTTATAAGGACACAATTTACTACTAGAAAATGCTGCTCTGCTGTTGGCTCTGGGGCGAACAATGTATGGGCACAGAATAATCTCTTTTGCATTGATTGCTATGAGTGCTCGTCGGGGAACGAGGCGAGGTTTGGGATCGTGAGGGCGACTCCCCGCTCTTCCACAGATGCATCCTAATATTATGCTAATGTTCATAACTCACTTACATAGTTAATTTATCAAGAGCTGAGACAGCGGATCCTCAATCCTCGAATCTGATTTCTGTGGAAGCTCGCACACGATGGCAAAGATAGCCTCAGTGTTGTCGTGAATGAATGGTTCGTGGAGAGGAGCATGCCCAGCAGTCTCACTGATACCGCCGGAATATCTGTGAGAATTGTGATCTTAGCAGAGTGAGTGAGAGAGAGAGAGATAGACATAGAGAGAACGAGACTTCGCATTAAGATGAAAATTTGCAGTATGCCACATTACAAATAGTGAATTTCACGTAGGTATATAAACATTTCTTCTTTAAAGCATCTTATACAATTGTATGGTAATTGTCACCCTAACTCTTCCTAGCATTACTGGGCCGCGGTCATAAATTTCGTTAGCTATAATAAATGACGATCCAATGAGAGTGTTACGCCATTAAAAACACATTAGCTTCGCAAATCGCTGAGGTTTATAGGTCATTTACCAGTGTATTGTGTAGCGCTGGAACAACGGAGATGCGTTGACATTAAATGTAAATTCACGGGTAAAAGTCAATGAGGTAAATGGCAAATGAAAAATTCTTATGGTTTACCCTACAGATAAGGTGAAGCGTATTTTTATGTTGGAAATACAAAAGATAATTAAGCCGTTATGGGGGCGTAGAATGTAGGCACGGGGTGTTTTTACAGCGCCTCGTTGGAAAATGATTACATTATTAGTTAATAATATAATAAAATATTATTTTATAGCATAAGGAGGAAAAGGAGCTATCGACGCCTACCAACAGCCTTTGACATTTGCATTGTTTATGTTTAAGGTCAAACATTGATCTCCTTCACTGATCTCTTCAATGGTTCGTAGATTACTCATAAAACAAGCAACGTAACACACACAAGAACACACTTTTTAGGCGATGTCTTATGAACGAGAGCAATAATGTCAACCCGGTCATGCTGACCTGATTAGGCTGCAATGCAGCAATAACATAACCTCATACTTTATACTATATTTAAGAATTAATTAAGTCCAATGGCATTAAATATAACCCTAACACCTTCCATTATTGGGTAAACGTTTGCTCAACAAACGTCTAAAAAGGAAGACTCTGTATTTCCTGATAATCCAATGATGTTGAAAAAATCCTTGTAGACATTCGATTGGTATGCTAATTTTATAATTATTATACAGAATATGTTAAATTTATTTTATAGTATAGGAAAGCAAAACCCATTGATGAATAACTACGACTAGAAACATCCGCTTAGTGGATAATATACCAATGAAATACCCTACTCCGTCTTCCCCCATAGACGGATTATCGAAATCAATCACGTCGCACAAAACTCTACATCATAGTTGTTACTTTACGCCATATTATATGCATATATTCTGCATGGTCTAGATATAGACATAGACACAGAAACTTATACTCTAGTCATACTCTAGACTAAGCCAGACTCAGGTAGATAATGATGAAGATGTTCCTTTAACCACTTAGTCCCACGGCTCATAGATCTTACAGCGGATAAATAATTCAGCCGCTAATAGTGGTAGCACAAAATAGAGGCTTTGTCAGAGTGAGTAGGTGTTTTACTGCTGCTCGAGCCACTACAGCGTATCTCAAGCGAACAGACACCATTAACTTTTGACGGTGCGCTTATGGACACAGGCGTTAGCGATTTTTAAGATATCGATGTGTGCAAGTTTTAAATCATTCCTTGGTTTACATTGTGATATTTATTGGACATGGCCCTTTCTACCCATGCCGTCTTCGTTGGCCGTAAAAATAAAAAGTATTCAATCGTAGTAAAATATAAATAAGTTAAATGTTAAATAATAATTATATTCTTTATTAAACAATTTTAGCTATGTAATTTAATTGGTGCGTAACCTTTTTATGTAACTTTAAATAAAGAAAATAAAATAAATAAATAAACTAGATTATTTTATGATAGTTGTACCTTTCTATTAGGGCAATAATGTTCAAAATCGGTCCCATAGTTTTCTAGCCTATTCGATACAATCAAACAGAAAAATCTTGCCTATTTATATATCAGTCTATATTAATTTAACTAAATAAGTGACGCAGTGTAAATAGGAATATATTTCTGTGCCTATTTATTGATATAAGTGTGAATACACGAAATGTCATAAAATTTTCCCTTGAATGAGAGACGATTATCAATTAAAATATACATATACAGCTATTGTGAATGTAAAAGAAAAAAGAAATCTTAGAGAACAGAACCTAGGCTAGATTAATAATACAAAAGAAATATTGAACTTAATCTTCAAGCTCATAGTAAATTTGTAAACATGTCTAAGTGTTTTGCTACGGCCCATTCGTAGCACGTGATTCGTAGCGTAGCGCACTATAATGCTACGCAAGGTATGAATACTGATTGGTGCAAGTCGTAGCTGAGCCGACTTGCACCAATCAGCAGATAGAGAGTAAAGCTCTATTTACGTTATAGTTTGTATAATTCATTGATGTCTTATTATGTTGGTTTAAGCTTCTAGCTTTGGTGGTATACTTTACATAAAATACATCAGCATACTTAAATGCTTATAGTATTAGCTATCAAGCTACCGTTCATAAAAGTAAGGTATCATCGACATTGACTTCATGCAAGTATTTGTGTCCTCTGTGCGTTGCTATAAATATAATATGTTCATACCAATACAGAAACTTCTGTGAGCTTGTGCACAACAACTTTGCTAAAGATCATCACATGTCTAACTTAGTTTACGAATATTAAACGTCAAAGAATAAATAAAATAGACATAGCAAAATAACAATCGCTCCTCTTTTCAGCGTGGCTTCAGTCCGCTAGTGTCGTAGGGCGTAACCGTGAACGTAATGAACTAATGATGCTGACGCATTCCTCGTTAATGTGACACTGACAGACAAGTACGAAGGCGGCCTAGTGACGTGGATGTGGAATTGTATCCAGATGTTTCTACCTACTTAGCGTTATTGGATTGTAATGTGTACGACTCTGAATACAATCAAACTGTCGCTATATATTTTGGTGGTTTTATAGTCTTGGACACGCAAACGGTTAGATCATTTATTCAAACTAACGGCCACATACATCAGCACGTCGGTTAATTTAACTTGTATCCATGTTGTTCAAAACCTAAAAACATTTCTTCTCAAAACTTGTTAATGTACTTTTATTAAAAATATAATTTGATTATAATTTATATTTATATTATTTAGTCGTATTTTTAACGTAACATTTGTCTCTGTAGGTTCTGGTCCAAGTTTTTATGAGAATTTGTTATTCCCCATTGCGCTTAACTTATTAAAGCCGTAGTTTTTACCGCAGCCTTAGCCGCTAAATAACAACTCGGTATTCAAGTATGATACCATCGGACTAATATCTCTATGATGCCATGGGAATGGAGGAGAGTTATTATAGATATTCACTAGTGTCTACTCATACTTGAACAGGTAATAAATACTATATCCCACATTATTATGACTGTAATTTTTACATATATAATACACAATTCATATTTATTTCCATTCTAGCGTACAAAATATAAGTTTCCATACATTATATGAATGTTGATAGCCAAATTAGCACATGAAACTGTCTATTACGTTCCATCTTGATAATGGGGTAAGCCATTATCAAATTTACATTCCCTTATCGATATGTCCGTAAAGTTGCGAAAATTCGCCGATAAAATTATCATAATACCTTACGGAAGCCTGAAAATGATTTTAGAAATATTACACAATCTCTCCAGAAATGCAAAAGAGGCGAAATTAGTTTTTATATAACCCAATTTGTGATTTTATCACAAGACATCAAACTCCACTAACGTTTATAGGATTGGTGCGATGACATTTTGTGTTGAGCTTTTTGATATTTTATACTTCACTTGTTAAAACAAGTATTAAGCTCTAAAGAGCTAGCGAAAGTTTATTCGGAGGTGGCGTCTCTTCACAACCGTCGAGTATTTTTTATGATATAGGAGGGCTAACGAGCAGCCGGAGCCATTTTCATGACTACCGACGCCCACAAACATCCGCATAGAGGCTATACAGATGCGCTGCCCTTCTTTCTCCTCCCACCTCCATGGGCCACCGGCTAGCTAAGCGAGAGGTACCTCTCCGGTCGTGCCGGCCCAATTTGACTGCATGCAAGCATGCAGTGTGGCACTACCTCTTACCACCAAGAGTATGTATGAAGAGAGTTATGAATGTGGACGAAGTAAGGTAAGATTCGTGATATGTGGCACTCTGTATCCTGCCTCCTACCCCTTCAAGAACCTGGCGTGAAGATGTGTTGTTGTTATTTTCAAGGCAATAAATAAATAATACAAAAAAAAATAATTCCTGTCCTAATTTATGTTAGGTATAGTATTATAAACAAATAATATAGAAATGGTTATACGATTTATTATGGTAACGTAAGTACTACCTTAGTGACTAGAAAAAAAAACAAATAAAGTTGATTCATTTACGATAAATTATGCCACTAAAGGAAGTTTGATAATACAAACGTTGGTACACGAATTCATAACACTTTAATGATCTAATGGGCCAATCGAGTTAACGATTGCTCGATGTTAGACAGGACAATAAAGTGCACTAGTTCACGAACAGTCGGCACTAGTTATACGTGCTGTTTGAGCTGTAATTGCCATCATCGTTCCGGCAACTTATTGATTAATACTAACGATGCACTCGCTCTAATTGTAATTCATACGTCGTATGGACCGTCTCGAAGGTTACTGTTAAGTGTCAAATGTATATTCTATGTTTTACTCTTGACCAACACATATATGATACTTATTAATTACCTATAATGGGAACCTGTGAAATAGAAATTAATAATTGATTTTATCGATAACTTTTTATTTATTTACCAATAAAGAAATAAATAAATAAAAAGTTATTCATAAAATTAATTAATAATGAATTACAATTAGAGCGAGTGCATCGTTAGTATTCTCTATGCCTCTGTGCGGATGTCTATGGGCGTCGGTAGTCATGAAAATGGCTCCGATTGTTAGTTTGCCTCATTATGTTATGAAAAAAGAAGAGGCTCAAAATATGAAAATACGTACACGTTTGCAATAGTTTATTTTTTATATCTTTTAATCAATTGTAGTCAAAAAATTGTTCATTTTTTTTTTGAAGTCAAGTCTGACCAGGTTCGTTACCTTAATAAGACTTTTAAGATGTATTCAAATATTCAATAGCTCATTAATCGCGACATCTTTTAGAAACGCTGACCGTGCACCACTATAGACTTTGTGCGGCCACGGAATTGGCGGTAAGTATGAATTTATATTTCCGTGTAACTTTATGGGTCTTTCTTGTCATTGTTATAGTACTAATTTATTATTAAAGTGCTAAGGTAATCATTATGGGTAACATTGAAGTGACATCTGTTTCGTAGCTTTGCATCTTAATTATTATTATTAAATATTTATTATGGTTAAAAGAAAAACTAGTTTACGGGTGTTAGCAATAAATTATATTTTTTTTAAATTTTATGTAGTATGGTACCTGTAATATAAAAAAGCATATCATGTTAATATTTATAGTTTTCTCAATTTATTATCCATTACTTTTTATTTTTCTTAACAAAAATTGTATAGAGAAAAGTCAAGTATGGCTGTTATCTAAAAATGATAGTACTGTTTTGAATGCATCGAATATAAAACTCAACTGCTGCATTTTACTTATATCTCTGCCCATAAAACTATAATATATAACTATCTGTAATATGTGGGTATATTTAAAAATCTTTTGGCACACAACCAACTTGAATCGTTATTTTTAGCTTGGTGACTTCGTGTAAAATATTTGCATTTTTTATTCGGCCAGTTGTAGAATAGCGAGTAAAGTACAGTGTGCGTTGAATCCACGCTTACGTAAAATAAATAATATATTATTGGGCTTACGCATTTTACTGCATTTACCGTAGAGTAATGTTAATAACTACATCTGTTATCTCACTTTTTATGGTATAAGGGGGCAAACAAGCAATCAAATCCATCTATCTCATGACTAACGACGCCCATAGAGTTATACAGATGAGTGTAGCACTCCTACTACCCCTTAATTCCCAATTGTTTTCTAATTCGAACCAGGGTAGCACTTAGATTGTTTTTTCTTACGCAGGCAATGCTTTTATGCTTCGCCACTAGGTCAGAATTCCACATAAACAAATTCAGCTGCGAAGCACTACTAAACCTATTGCGGATGTTTGTAGGAGACTCTGTTCTTCATCAGATCAGCCTGCTGCTTGGTTGCTTATTTCTTTGCGCCTTTTGAAAAATAAACGACTAATGACCGTTTTCTGTTTAATGGCTCCGTTTAAAAGCTATTCATGAATAACGCTGACATCGCGCTATCGGCGACGTAGAATAAAAGCGTTCCCTTTGAAACAGCTTAAAGTATGAGGCGACACGGTAGCCTATTTTGAAACCCCCGTAATAATCTCTATACAAAACGCATAGCTGCGGAATGTTTTATGAGTCCGTGGTATTTATCAATTATCCTTCAGCTAATAAGTTTTTCTTTGTGAACTTAGTAATAAACTAACATAATATACAGGATTGTTAATAACATATGTAGATACCAATAACTTATGTACTATGAAATTAGATTGACTTTCATTTACACTTCAGAATTATTGATGAAATATTCTGAATCATAAAGCATTCATCAAATTAATCTTCAGCCACCATTTTTAGGGTTACCTTAGGGGAACCTTTATAAATTTGTCATGTCTGTCTGTCTGTCTGTCTACCCGTCCGTCCGTCCGTCCGTCCGTCAATCCGTCAATCCGTCAATCCGTTCGTCCTCCCGTCCGTCCGTCCGTTCGTCCGTTCGTCCGTTCGTCCGTACGTCACTGTATTTTTTTTCCGAAACTAATGTAAAAGTATATATAAGTATGTATATAGTATATAAGTTTAATATAAAAGCCCTTGTATTTAAAACTTTATAGATTGATATATTCTGAGAATCGCTATTCGAATTTTGAATAAAAATAAATAAATTAAAAAATTAAGAGTTAAAAATTATTTTTCATCTAACCTGTAAGTCAAAATCAGTTATTTGTCATTTAACTTCCCCCCTTTAACATATAAACAAAAAGAGTGAGAAATTTAAAAAATAATATATGCTCTTGAAATCTTTATATTAATGGAAATTTTCTACGAAAATGGTTTGAGCGATCATCATTATAGTTGATGGAATGTATTGTCACTTCTTGATGGAAATTTATGTTATATCAGGTGTATCACCTGATGACGAATCTTCGAAACCGGTTGTGTTAAATTTTAATTGAGTTTAAAAAGTGGAAATTGTGTAAAAAAGTATATTATTTAATAAGATTATTCGTTTTTAAGAAATAAAAATGATATTTAAAATTAGAAATAATAATAAGTTCAAAAAACGCTAATATAACTTTGTCGGTCAGACAAAGTTATGAAAAATCAAGTTATTTTCATAGATAATGGTACGAAACCCAACGTGCGTGAGTCCGTCCCGTACTTGGCCGGTTTTTTGTTTCCACAGAATAACATTTTAAGAAAAGAAGTTGGTTTTGACCAAGTTTGGGCTGTGACATTATAATTAAGTTTCGTGAATGCTGAAGGTATGTACTTAGCTTAACATTAATATTGGTGTTATAAAATAATACTATAAACGGCTACACAAATGCAAGATCTCAAGATACAAACTTGCATTGAATTTTGAGGTTATTTATAACTCTGACGAATAAACTACAGTACATAATACTATAGCAACGGCCATGTTGGTACATCTCAAAATATCACAAATCAACAAAGTGGGTCAAAGTTACGATATCTCGTAATAGATAATACTTACTGACCGGGCTGCACATTGCAATCGAAAAACAATATAGCCTGTGTATGAAGTTCGGCCAAATTGCACACGAATATCCAATTTAATCAAAATAGGTTCAGTCTTTATGTGTCTAGAGCGAAGAAATGCCGTGACAAGAGATGTAATAAATATAAGATTACTCAGTCGATAGTATCTTTTTATTTGTACTCTAGTCAGATGCTAAGTACTATGAGGACTTGTGTTACAGGTATTAGACCAAGAAAATATTCTTGCTATTATTATTACAAATTTACAATTTGATTTTTATTATAGAAATAAATATGCAGTCACGTACGCGAACATACCCTTTTGATGTTAACTACTGCGCCTTTCGGTTATCTAACTTACTTCAATAATTGTTAAAAATGAAACCAGAAACATTGCGAAATTTCCAAACGTAACGTGTTTATTAGCCGTTTTAAGTTGTCACTAAACACTCGAGAATGGCTATTCACATCGAGGGAAGTGCTCTGCAAATGTAGGGGCCCGGGGCAGGCAGTTGTCGCTGAGCAAATAAGATAGGCTTCTATTCAGTGGCAAAAGTTTTACTATGATACCACGTGCAACTTTCTTTTTTACCTGAATGTGTGCTAAGGTGAGTACGGGTTTTCAAGCGTATGTACATTTCTCATAATTAACCTATGGGGCTTGACTCTTTTTAAGTTGCACTGTTTATTCTAAGATTCATCTTTTTTAGTTTTTGTTTTTTTTTATAATATAGGAGGGAAAACGAGCAGCCGGAGCCAATTTCATGAATATCGATGCCCACAAACATCCGCAAAGAGACTATACAGATGCGCTGCTCTCCTTTCTCCTCCCATCTCCATGGGCCATCGGCTACTTACACACCGCACGAAACGCGACAGCACAGCTGTCACTTTACGCCAGTCTCGTGTAAGCGAGAGGTACCTCCCCGGTCGTGCCGGCCCAATTCGACTTTTTTTGTTACGTAGGACCTCGCATCATGCACTACCTGCATCGCCTACCAGCTGCATAATAATGCTAATTTACTAGATTAGTAATTCTTGTGTAAACATCATGATGTTAGTATATTATGTTATAATGTTACAGCTATATTATATAGATGCGTTGGCTTTTAATAACAATTAATAACATTTTGTATGTAAGACATAATAACATCCAGTTTGCTATAACGTACATTAAGTTCTTTTTTCTTCATGTACTTTGAGTTTATGTGCAAGCTAACTAGTAGTAAGTAAGTACCTAGTGCTGTAGTCTATAATTAGGTAAAAATAAAACCTGTTATTATCTTTATCATTATAATTTACCATTTAAGTATTCTTGTATTTATTGTAATGACGCTGATGGTTTTATTTAAAAAATGAAAAAATAAATCTTTATAATGCGAGTGACTCTAAAAATATTTTAAGTGGCCAAGTAAATTTTTTAAATGGAGTTATTTTTTTTAACTGAGAAACTCTATTATGATACTAGCTGCTACGCTCGCGTGGTAGAAAAAATATTTGTAGGTACATATTTCGAGCTAATGACCCTCTTCAGTCCTGCAACTATTCCCATATTAAATAAGAAAGAAAGAAAGAAAGAAAGAATGTATTTATTTGCACAATCACACATAACAATTTAAGTGATATTTTAAATGGTTGCAAATCGGTCTCAAGCTCGGCATTTGCTGGCATAACTGTCAGCGCCGGTCATATAAAAAAAATAACACATCAAACCGTTGATCCGATTTGATGTGAAAGAAGGACAAATAAACAAACACACTTTTGTATTTATAATATTAATATGGATTCAGATGATGATGATGAGAATGTAATCTAGTATTTATTGACACCGTATTGAAGTTCACTGAAACAATTTATGCTGGAGTAGACCAAAAAGTAGTTGATGATAATGATTAATAAACCTAATAACATTTATTTTAAATTTAATTATCATTGATAGTGCATCAAAACAAATAAATAAATGAAATTTATTTACCATCTTTATAAACCATACATACTATTTAATTATTGCTTTACTGATTTAATTTTGTGTTTGAATAACGAATGTAATAATATTTTCAAACTTCCATAACTCATATAAGGGCGAAAATAAATCATATTTCCAGTGTATCTGCAATTTAATTAAAAATAAATGGATTCTTATGAAAACGCGTACCCCGGGTTAATGCGTAAACATACATTCGAGCGTTTGACTCAAATATTACCTTTTCGAGGATATATTTTTACCGGGAATAACATTTTTCATCCGTAATATTCGTCTCATTAGCTATAATTTACTACGCGTAGGCATTTCTGCGCTTAAATTTCTACCATATTTTAACTTGCAAGCGTCCTTTCAGATTACTTTGCGACGTGTCTTATAAGCGTTAAGCGGGAGGGGAATAAAATGACTGAACGTGGGTAAGTATTTCGAGTATATAATTTATGTACACAAATGTTTCAGATTTTATTAGAGTCAAATTATAACTATGTTGATAAATATTATGAGATAGTTCTGTCTTCTTTTGTGGAAAGAAGAGTTTAAAAATATTACGAAGAGAAAAAAAGCGATGATAAAATTAAAGAAGAAAGTGAACTTCTTACTAGGGCGTAGGAGAAAGTCGACACACAGAGGACGAAGTCATTAGTCATTGGTATAACTTCGTACTGGTAAAGTATAACTTACATTACAGCTTGTCGGGTAGCCGGTGGTCGTCCGATTGTCTGACTACCAGATAAGTAAAATATTCTGTTAAACTGCAATAAAATCCTTGAAAATAAATAATCATTAAATAATATTGGTCAGTAAAAATAATCGTGAAATGAAGAAATCCCCGGTGCAGCTATCGCTATACGTCTTTTACTTTCACCATAAACCTACCATCTGTGTTTGAGAAGATAATTTTCTTCTTAATTAACCCTCTGGCATATGCCGTATTTAATTGGGCTATTGGCACGTGTGTTAACTGTGACGGGGTGCATGGAACGTACCTAATTTGATATGTTTAATTAAATTTATAAAAGTTGTGAACAATTTAATGCAAGTGGAGGCTTTACAGCAATAGAATATAATATATTGTAAGTATATAAGTTTAATGTTAGTAAGAATACTTTTGTTGCCACTATTTATGGATGAATTTATCCATAATTAGTGGAAACAAAAGTATTCTTATTTTGTAGCGGCAGCCATCTTGGATTTAAAATGATCCTGAATATTATGAAAAATTATATTGTCATCAAAAATAAAGGTATGTACCAAATACCACATGAAAGGGCCAACAAGAAGTGGATGAAATTTCAAAAACTTGATTTGACTCAAATATCAAACAAGCCAAACTAAGCCAACTGTTTAAAATAAAGAAGAAAAGACATTGAAACAAAACCACTAAACTACTAAGCTGTATGTGGCACAAATACCATTGCAGTATACACGTATATGCATTTCCACACATTAGTATCTTGCGAGTTTTGTCCGCAATATGCTATAATAAATCTTAACATTTTATTACTAACATTGTCATCTGAATATCTTTCATGTGCATATTCTATTGCTGCTAGCTTCACTGTCTCAGAGCTTCAAATACTAAAGAGTCGTAGTCTTGGAATCTTCAAAATTCAGAACACGGATATCCACTTAAATTCATAAACTCCGCGAATACTTAACCAACAAGGACACTTTACAAGGATTATTATATTGTTTTAAGGCTTTATTGGAAACTTTCGATTTGCTTTCAAATTGTTCCTTTTTAAGGGAAATAACGTTTATAGTGATATCGGAAAATGGAAATTCCCTTGGCAAATATTTTGACTGTAATTTACTTTTAACTTGGTTATTATTAAGTTAGAAATTGTGAAAGCAGACGAATTAATTACTGTAGTTCTAAAAATAACTTTTAACAATAATATTCTTTTACGGTGCTGATAATTAAATTAAAAGTCCTCAAGGCTGTTCCGTGGGAGGGGTGTGTTTTTTTTTTGACGCTGGGAAAATGCTTTTAGGCACCGTCCAACCGGCTCTGGGTGAGCCAGAAGGGTGTGTCGGACTCGGCACGGGGCCCCTACCGACTAAAAACCACTGCAAGAGCCTTCGGCCAGTATGTTGGAGTACCCCGGATCTATCAGCAACAAGGCACAACGGGAGGTGGTGTGAGACGACACACATCCGCTGGTTTTATCGTGAAATGTCTCTGGCAACGAACTGCTGTTAAGGTTAAATATTGAAAAAAATAAAAACCGTTCAAGTACGAGTTGAATCTCGCATCTTAGAGTTTTTCATTGTTTAAAGGAGCAAACAAATAGAAAAGAAGAGAGAGAAACGGGAGAACGGAGCCATTTTAATGGCTACCGATGCCCATACACATTCGCATAGAGTTTATAGGTACAGATGCGTTGCCCTCCTTTCTCCACTTACCTCCATGGGGCCGGATACTAACACACACACAATAAAAGTGCATTATTTGCATCTGTTTTAAAAATACAACTGCCTATCAACTTTCAAGGCTCCCAATTAAAATAAGATTTAAAAATATCCTAGAATTTTTTTTTTGCCCTCTGGAAAAATATGAGACAAAATAAAACATTCTATGCATTTTGGTTAAGGAACCCTAAAACAGTCCTCGCTTAGTCGGCGTCGTTTACGTTTCAAAGTTTAAGTTTCAAAGGTCTTTGAAACTTTGTGACGTGCAGAAATCGCGTCACTCCAGCGCCTGCGATTGACGTGTCTGTGCGTTGCCCGTTGTTAACGCCCTTTTTCCGATCTTATCCGTGACTTCTGTTTCATGCTTGCTTCGTCAAACCGAGCGTGTATGAAATTCTTAATTTTAATATTTTTTTCACACTTTATTTAAAATATTAACGTACTCTACTACTAAAACTCTTAAATGCATACTTACCACTCAATCGTTTTCTTATGGTAATTTCACGCAGTCCCTTAGCGCATTTCTTGTTTTCCTCTAGATCATAACAGTAAGTGATTATGTAGGTACGCTAAATAGCTAGATTAATATTTTAAAACATAGTTTTGTAATTAGTTAGGTAAGACTATATCTCTTATTTTGTTACGGATCACTTTCGAGACCTTGATCCTATCAATAGGATAGGAGTGACTGTACAGGTGTTTCGTTCCAAAAGGGAAACCCCCAAGAAAGATAGCGCATGAAAGTCTATAGATGATGACGAATGATTTATCCGAAATTATATAAAAATTTACATTCTTTATTTCTTTTTACTAAAAAGGTGCCTTTAAATTCAGTAGAAAAAAATGTTTTGAAACTTTAATTTAAGACTATTCAAGCTTAATATTATGAATAATTTATTATAACATTATCATACTTTGAAATAATTGTCAATTTTAATGTACACTAAATTGAAATTAAAATAATTGTCTATTTGTATCGCTGTAACGCTTATGTTTGTCTATCATTATCATCAATTAACTATTATCGTTATAATCACCAACTGATTATAATAAGAATTTATCTCATGACATAATTTCACTTGAATATCTGGGTAATTTTAGCAAAGGAGTAATTGCCAAGAACTTATTTCATTTATTCTAATTATTATATATTACATCCAATTGAAGACCAAAGGAGTATAAGACCTTGGAAGAGATTGAATATAAAATATGAAATTCATTTCAATCGACGAAAGTCTATTTTGTTATATAAATAGTACACTGAAACGTGTAGGTATGTTATAATTTTGTCGATGTTATCGAAATTAATGTCGATTTTTATCTCAGAAATTATGGGAGCTGCATATAAAAAATCGTTTAAAGTCTCATAACACATGTAGACATGCAGCCGAATCAGGCCGGCGCGACTGGCAAATCTCCCTCTCGCATATACGATACAGCGTAAACATGTAACAGCTTTGCTGTCGCGTTTCATGCAGTGTGTAAGTTGTGATGTCTATAGGCGTGGGTAGTCTGGTTGATCGTTTGCACTCTTATACTAAAAAAATAAAGTATACTGGATAGTGTTACTTTAGGTTTCTTTTCTTATACTTTACTTTACTTTTCTTATAGGTTCTTGCCAATTTAATCACATATTCATACGACGTAGTACGACTAACCGCAAAGAGTGAAATTTCATTCAATCCTGTAACTAATGAAAATACTGCCGCTAAAATACCGATCACATAACTGATTGCGTTAGTAACATTATCAAATTACATTTGGGCTTTGGGTTTTACTTTAATAAAGTTAGTTGGGCGCGTGAATGACTGATGGTCGATTAGGTTTACAGTTTCCCCGGCCGCGTTTATTTGTTGTGTTAAAAGTTTGAATTTAATTACTTTTGTTTGAATCGTTTGTAAGTGATCTTCAGCAATGAAAATAGTTGAAGAGCCCGCGGGCTGCCTGACTAGTCGATCGTGATCGATCAACTATGGTCAAGTTAAACAATGTTTGGTAAACATTCTGATCGGTTATAAGGTCTTTTATTGGTGTTAAATTTCGGGCACCTTCTCTGCTTCGGAATGCATTTCTAGCCGTTATTATGGAATGTTACATCTCCGAAATTGTAGTGTATCTAGCCTACGACAAGCGATTTAGATACTTGTAATATTGTATTAATTGCTTTTATCGACTTAGGCATGTGTCGAGCATTTAATGTTTATCAATATATGCGTTCAGTGGATCAATGTTTTCATTTGTGGTATACAAATGAAATATTAATCATCTCTGGAAAGTCTGAAATTTTATAAGGTCTTTAAGTGCCTGAACCATAATCTCGTTAATTTACTCCATAGTTTATTACGACCGTCCCTTTATTAACAATTTTACATCATAACCCTTTAAAATTGAAATAGGTCATTTATCTCAAGGATACACGCCTTTGACAAAATTATACCGAAACCATAATCCAAATTCCAGTTCCTTAATCGGCCTGCAGATTGTTCGGTCTCCACTGAAAACAGTCCACTTCGCTCAAGACTTTGTTTTAGAAAACGGTTCCATTGTTATACGTTGATTCGTCTTACAATTTAAAGCCTTTCTTTAATCAATTCAATTTGAGAATAACAAGAAATAGCGTTCTTTTATTTCAAAGGAAAATACAAGAAAGCTAATTTTATTCGAAAAGGAAATACGGCTTCCTTTTGTCTATAAAAAAATGTCTACTAACAGCCGTAACGTTGTTGTTCTGTTTGTTTAATCAATTAATGTTGTTAATCCTATTGTAATCTTATTAATTCGTCAGAAAATGAAATCTTAAAATGCTAATAATGAAACAGATATTAATAGTTTTTGTTTTGTATTGTACTGTTCAGTGGCGTAACTATACCGCTCCAGGCCCGTGGCGAATTCATCGAATGAATGAATTCTCCTATGATTTGGGGTCCCTTCCGGCAAGGGGTCCGTGGTATTTTGCCGACTTGCCACCCTGTAGTTACGCAACTGGTACTTTTTTTACGAAGTTTCTTTAAATAACAAATCGTAGCCAAAGTAATTTTGAAAATGTTTTTGATTGACTTATTGAATTGTTTACTATGCTTAGGAGACTAAATCTTAAGTTTATCTTTTTCTTAAAATAAAATAATGATCGGTTATAAGTAACTTATTACCGATGTAATATCTGCTTGAATAAAATTATTAATAATACGATATATTGAACTTAAATTAAATTAAATTCACCTAATTAATTTTAATTTAATGCCCTTTCAGATTCCTGAGTCAAATCCCACTGAACCTCATTTCATTCAAATAATGACTACCTCAGAGTCCACTTACTATTGGACTGTCATGTTCAAATTTGGATTGTGAGGTTTTGCGTCTCGGGTAGGACCAAGAATTATTTTTGACATATTTCAATTTTTAATAAAAGTTTCAAGTCGGGAAGTGACGGTGAAACCCCCGAGCCTAAGAGAGCACGTCAAGTTGTCAGCCCTGCACCTGATTTCTCTCCGGTCATGTCGAACAACCGTTCCACTGAAGTAAAGTTATAGAGAGTGTATTTTTGTACACGTATAACACTTGAGCACCATAATAGGCTACGCAGAGCGCCTTAGCTTTAACTCGGCTAGGAACACAATGTTAATATGAATAATAAAATAAACATTCATCTTAAGTTTAAAAAGAACTTTAACAAATATTATTTCTTAACTAAGCCTTTGCCGATAGTATCTGGTACAACTGTGACGTATCGTTCCAGGCAATGGGAGCAAACTGATGCCGGCTTTGAGTTTATTTCCTCAGTAAAGAGTCGAAAGGCGTGCAAAGTTTGCGAGTTGGCTTAAAGTTTAATCGGGACATTCACAGCATCTTGTTGGGTTTATACTGTTTAATGTACAGACGGCAAACAAAATTGCTGACCGTTAAATTGCAGCTTCATTTGGGGGAGGAGTTTATGATGAGTAAATTAAATATTTAAACGTAGTACCGTAGCCTAAATTATGATATATTTATGGGATATAAGAGTGGGTTTTATTAGAAACACTATTAGGTATTTAGCTAACCGCTCTCAACTAACAATTTTTATTATCGAAGTAAAGGAAAGCTGAATGGAGCCAAATTAGACCATGGTACCTCTCGTTTACATGTTAGCGCCACTAAGTGACGCTATGCTGTCACTGTTCGGTTCATTCGGGGCTTTGTGAGTTTCTGGTAGCCTATATAACCACGTTATACATAGACGTGTTACGTTATTACGTTACGTTACTCTAATAAGAATATTTAGCCACGTTAAAGTTAGTAAGAGAGATGAGGTGAAAAACGAAATAAATTCCTCAAGTACGCTCAGAATGAATTTTAAAAAATATCATTTTATACGGGAAAATCACTTTGCCATCTGCACATACGTGACCTCGGCGCGTGACCAAAATATCACACGTCATTGAGAATATGGATTGAGAGCAATGGCTTTGAGTGCATTTCGAAGTAGGTACTTAGGACGTTCGATATGAAATACTAGCGGGCGGATACGAAACACCAGGATACTGTCACGGCATTATATAGAGATGTTTACTGATGTAGGTAACTAATGTACACTGATGTATACTGATGAATACTGATGCATACTGATGTATATTTATGTACACTGATGTATACAGATGACTACTGATGTATATTGATGAATACAGATAAATACCGAGCAGAATGGGGCTGGCTCTATTATATATTTTAAATTAAAACTGCACGGCTGAATTTTTAAGAAATAGACTGAGCATCCAAATGTGTAAATTTCTATGGATGTCGGATTATAGCCAAAAAAACCGTCTACTTATTTGCCCGTATATATTTTAAATATATTGTAATATACCTATATATGTAAAAAGGTACATACCTTTTATATTTATAATAACAGTTTTAAATTGAAAACCTTTTTTTTTTTATTATTGAAAAGATTTTGTTTTTGACCGTCGCAGAAAACATCGAATATCTAATTCAGTGACATGAATAAATACGAGTATGCTCGTAACATAATATCTTTACTTTATAATATAAAATGCGTTTTAGGTTGCAGTACACCGAGAGCCAAGGAATACATTTGTATAAAATTTAATATCTGAAAGACTTTCTAAGCAATTTAAAAAAGAGGTATATTCCAACTGCTGCACCGACGTTTACCAGATAATATTTGAAAACCACCGCTAGTAAACTGGTTTTCTAAAGACGAACGCATAGAAATTGGTCGGTCCGTTTGTAAGCTATGATGCCATAGACACACATATTATTATGTAGCATCGACAAATATAACACTCTTTTTTTTGCGCGCAGAATTAATAATTAAAAGGCCTTTAAAAATATTCATATTATCACCCAACCACGATTGGCGTAGCGTAGCATTATCTTTGGCGTAAAATATTTAAGTGCCTTTGGTTTTTTAGGGTTCCGTACTTAAAAGGTGAAAACGGAATAAAAATAGGGAACCCTTGGTGTGAGAGTTCGACTCGCACTTGGCCGATTTTTTCGTAAAATGTTTTTGCTTTGACAATTTATTTTGTTTAATAAATTATCGAAGTAACCGACATAACGCAAGGACTAAGGTAGTTAGAATTTTTTTTTAAGATATAGGAGGGCAAACGAGCAGCCGAAGCCATTTTCATGACTACCGACGCCCGCAAACATCCACATAAAGGCTACACAGATGCGCTGCCCTCCTTTCTCCTTTATGGCAGTAGGCGGAATATACGCCGAAGAACATCAGAATATGACTTCGTTATAATTTTTATTAGTTAGAATCTTCTCGAATTTAGACCATGTAAGGGTAGAAGGAGAGTTGGTAGATTTGCCAGAAACAAGGTTCCAGCATCTCAATTATTACGCTTAAAATGAATGAGAATGGCAGGTCGGCCATCTTGGGAAATTTCACACCCACACTTCAAATTATACTAGCGCCTATAGTATAAAGTAACTTGTTCAAAGATGAAAGAACAAACTACTGGATAGACTAAGCTGAAATTGTACTAGCACATTTTATTATATTAAGCAGGTATGCGCTAAGTAAAAGTTTTTGAAAATTCCATGTCTAACAGACTGAAGTTTGAGTGAAAAAGTGAATTACGCGGATTGCGGAACTTAGTTTGCGTCCAATAAAGTTAAAAAAACCGCAAATAATCTTGTAGAAGATTAGTTAATACGTAAATAAAGTATATAAAGAATTTTTTTTCAAGCCTACTGTGTCATAATCTTTATAAAGGTCGGTGACCTTTACAGTAGTATTTTCATACTGCAGAAATGAAGTTAGCGCAAATTAAAGTCGGTCGTCCCTCAGGCGTAATGAAATAAATGTACTGTTCTCGTTAAAATTACACTCAGGCCTAGGATATTTTTAATTTGAAAACATTTTTATACATTTCTCATTATTAATGTGAACGCGGTTCGTATTATCTATGACCATTATTGAATTAATTGTAGAGCTCCTGACCTACTTCACTAATGGCAGAGTAGGAATTTTACAGACAAATTATTTCAACAAGAACTTCTTGGAGTTTTGAAGCCGCGTGTTCATCAGAATTGTAAGGAATTTATACTGACCGACATCGTTTGTGTAATGAAGAACGTTGAAAAGGATAGTGTCACTAAAATTAGATTTAAATGGCGTTGGAGGAAATCACTAAATTAAGTAGGTACTTCGATGTCACGTATCACAATCAAGAGCAGAAATCAACTATGGGGTCATACTGTTAGCGAGAGTTATGCTTTCCTTTCTCATCGTACTACTGACATTGATTAAAGATCCAATGAGACAAGATGTCTTATCTTACGTACCTTAATATGGCCCATGGAAGAGGGATGGAGTTCTATGCGGATATCTATGGGCGTCGTATATAATATGGGTAGTCATAAAAAAAAGCTCCGTCGTCTAGTTTGCCCGCTTATACAATAAAAAGTATATATTTTTAAATATCAAATATGTCCAATTAACAGGTAAAATTAACTCGTTAACCTGTTTATTCAAATAAAAAAGTAAAGCTTGAAAATGAAACCAACAATTTAATAACTTATAGATCCACGTGGTATTCACGTGGACTTGACCCCGTTCTGTTTCTGTACATTTTGGTATTGAGATATAAAAAGTTGGTCGTTTTTTTGGCGACGGAGTTGAATAAAAACCGCAAACATTTATTCAAACTGTAGCGCTATTCAGATTGGCGTTGAAAGGCGCTGAAAGTTTGCACTTTTAACAATGGTTAAGTAATCACCGTGCCTCTTGTGAATGAATATTTTTCAGTACTTTCATAAAGATACGGGTTTTGAGCTTTTACAGTGTTTGAGGGGTTAAATGTTTCACATTCGCTCTTTGTGTTCGACGGAGCTGTGTTCCCTGCGGATTTTGTGAAATAATGGTTCTAATTCTTGAAAATCTTGAGAGCAAATTTGAAAGTCTTTGAACCATGTTGCGCATTATGACTTCTTAAGTTTACTCAAGTGGAACTACTTTAATGGAAACAACAATAAGTATTTTATTATTTAATGATTTAACAATAAGTATATACATAAATCTAAATAACTAAATTATTATAAATATTCGGATACTTTTATTATCTTATGACATCAGGACTTCTGTGATTTCAGTCTACCCGCGCCCATGGTTGTTATAGAACATGATTTGCATTATATTAGCTTCTTTGTGTGAAAAAAGAAAAGCAAGGTACATGACACAGTCTTTCACAGCTGAATCTCACTTGCACGACGGGGGGATATTTTTTTTATAAGATACACCGATACCGTCTTAGTGACAGCTAAGCTGTTGCGTTTTATGTAGTGTTATGTATGAGTTTCCAGTGGCGCATTGAAAGAGGACAACGCGATATAATATGTGGGTGTTTATGGGCATCTGTAGTCACCAAAAATAAAATAAAATAATTAATTTAAAAAAAAATCAAGTTTAAGTAACGATTGTGGTTTAATGAGGATAGTGAGAGAACTAATTAATGATATTATGAATGTTATAGGTGAAATATCGCTATATCATTTAGATGTGTGGTGTGAAGTATCAATGGTCTAAATTAAGAAGGCTCGATCGGGGTTAGTGCGCACATGTTAGCGCCATGAGATGGTGGCTATGCTCTTTATTTTCCTCCTACCAACAAAATGCGCGGAAAGAAATGTAATATTTTAGACCGTTGTTGCAAATTGTACAATTATTTTTATTTTACATAATGGGAGAGGAACAAACGAAGAGACAAATATTTTTGATTACTTTCGACATCTATAAACATACGCATAGAAGTTGATGCAATGCCCTGTTTCTCTGCCATCATACTCAAGTTATGGGTCACGCACGCACAGCAACCAAAACGAACTGTATAGCTGTACCAACCAAAACGAGCTGTAAACTAGTAGGTACTATCTGAGGAGAGGTCAGCTGAGCTGTATTGCACCCCTGATCAAAGGTAGGTTCACAGTCTAACAATGTGTATAAATAAATTACGTCTGTCTGTACGGAAACCGAACATCGAGATCAACAGGGCGTGTTATCGACAAACGCCGCTGTGATGGATATTTATAGATATCTTTTGTTACGTGATCACGTTTTTACTGTTCCGATTTCACCGCAAAATTTAGTGAGGGCTGCTATGCTTAAATAAACACAGTGTATATATAGTACGAATGGTGCCTTTTTTGTTATCGCAGGTGAATACATCTACGTATAATACCTAGGATCCCGGGTGGCCTCTAGACCTGTATCGGACTCTAAACTTAAGTGCGCAATACAGACTAAGCCCCTGTGTGTACTTCGGCCGCTATAATTGAAGGGCCCCGAATCTACATGCAACCGGATTCTTCCAGCGAAGGGCTGGCTTCGGTGAAAAGGCCAGACTTCTTCTTGAGGACTGGCCGACTGTCTTTGAACATTCCGTACTACAACGTTGAAACCGTGCAATGTGGTCAGGTTTCCATTTTGATCCCTGGTCTCAATGCTCCTACGGAGCACGTCACACCAGTCATTCTAATCCAGGTCGCCATCTGATCATCCAAAACTACTATGGCACTAAACATTTAAATTTATTATTAAGATTAAGATGTAGATTTTTAACCATAAATATAACATTAAAAATACAACGTTCTTGAAGTTAAAAATCAATTCTGTGCCTCCTGTGATGAGTGATATAAGTCGCCTTGTACCCTTCTTTGTTTTTTATATAAAAATAATCAGAAAAAATTATTATTTATAATTTTTTGGTTCAACTCTAGTGCTTATATTTGCTGTCGTCATAAAACTTATAGTACCTATATATAACAAGTTGTACCCCTTTATGTATTGGTTCCAAAAGCAATTTATCGTGTTTAGTTTTAGGATTTTTAGTATTGCACAATGATATAACTAAACTTGTAGCATCTAACATCTCAGTAAGTACACTCGTAGTTTTTTCAAGAAAAATCAAGATTTTCTCCAATATTATAATTTCGAAAAACATTTAATGTATATTTAAAGATCTCTAAAGACTGAGATCGATTCTAGTCTCCTTGGTTACACAATAGATTTTTTTTACAATCTTATTTTCGCTCTCCTGTAAAATTAAGATTTTGCACTTGTATCACTTGTCACAGGAGGCACAGAATTATAAAAATGTAGGTGTTTAATCCTGATTTCTCTGGAACCGTAGCTCAACAGTGCTCGGTAACAACGGGATCATCTCAATAGCAAAATATGTCGATTCATGAAATTTTTAAAGTTAAAACTTATAAAATCGCTTTAAAGGATCGTATAGACTATAGATCCTCGTCTTTCTTTGCCAAGAATCTTCCATGCTCAGCTCAGCGACAGAAGATGACAACAAGCTTATGTAAATGTCCGAATTACTTAAGAAAGTATATAATATAATATATATGAAACTAGCTGCGCCTCGCTGTTTTACCCGCATAAGTTTAGATCACGTGGAAATATCGAGATAACATGTAGCCAATATCTATATAATATATATCTGTATAACACACGATCTGTTAGTAATATTCATGCAAATTTTGAAGTAAATCCATGCAGTCCTTTTTGAGTTTAGCCCGGACATACCTACAGACAAACGTACCAATATTTCTAAACAAACAAACAGATAATAATATTAAAAACCATATTTTTGGTCTCGATATCGATTGTAGATCACGCCTCAAGTATTATTAAAAAAATATTCAATGTACAGTTTTGAATTTCTTACGATTTTCTTATATATATAGATATGAAATAGAAATATGATTAAGACTTGGTGATAATTAATACCTATCACCAGGCTATCACACTTATTTTTATTTCGAACTCAATATTAAGCACTTATGTAAATTATTGTTACATTTTCTTTAACTTCGAATTTTGTTTACTGAAATGAAATATTTATATATATAGCCCTATATAAAACTAAATAAACTTTATAATCTTTACCTACTACTCCTTTCTTTGAAAACAAAGAATTACACTCACTAAAAAGAGATCTAAACAGACACTGAACTACCAAACAAAACCAATTTCCTACAAATGTAATCCTCGGGGCCATTGAAATTGGAAAAGACATGTCAATTTCAATAGAAAATATGTCGAGTTGCTTGGATCCTGTTTGGAAACAGTAAATACAATACAATAATTTAAAACAAATATATTTATCAATAAAGAAATACATTGTATTTATTATGTTTTGTTATGATATATATTTATATTTGCTGCTACATTATCGAAACAAAATATACTTAGCCTATCTTTTAAGTTACACATAGTTACATATAAGTATGTACAAATTTTAATTAAAGCCGTTTAGTCGTTTAAGAGTTCATCGCAAGTAGCAAAAGTACACAACGTGACACTTAATTTATGTGTAATAAGTTAATAAGTGTATCGATGATATGTGTTTGTCTACATAAGCACCCATCGTCAGAGTGAAATTTGGACCCACTATCGTGGCTTGACATTATGACTTTGTGACCGCAAATCCGTGATGAAAAAATCCATACTTTTAATATTTCAATCATTAAACAATCTAAACTACTTTGTGATATTGTAATATTACCTAATAATGCGGTCTCCATGAAATTACTCGTCCACAATACAGGTTGTGAGGTCGAATGTGGCATTATGTAGTAACTAAACAAATATACACAATGTGTGGCGTGTAAATCTAATAGAGTAAGGATTTATGTTACGTTGTTATAATTCAAGCTGGACAATGACGGACATTTGCTCGGATTCATCACGTGCAAAGCCACAAATGCCACGCACAGCTTAGTGAAATAACACATGGATGGACAGAACCGAGAACACAGTTTTACGCTACAAAATATTATATGGTTGCAATGAGTGTTGCTAATAAAGTGTTACTTATTCATACCTCGTACCTACCATTCATATTTTTTTTATAGTATAAGGCGAACGGGTAGTCGGAACCACTTTCATAGCTGCCGACGCCCATAAAGACTATATACAGGAATTGCCCTTATTTCTCTCTCCTCCGTGGGCCAAGTATAACAGTTGTTACACTCAACAAGTGACAGATGCACGTATTAATACCTTTTGTTAATTTACCATACCCATGATGCTAACATGTTGTGTTCTACTCATCTCATATTTTACCCACGCTCTCATACTGACGTAGGTCAGTTGTCAACCGTTAACGGTTATTTAATTAAGTTAATCAGCAATTCTGAGATACGTATTCGTCGTTATTTCGATAAATAATATACCGAAAACATTAAATACCCACACTGTGACCGAATTGAAAAGTGCGATGTCTACATAATTGTATCACTTAGTTATTGGATGATTGAAATGTGTTTAATTATTTCACTAATGGTTGACAATTATGTGAATAATATATTATGTAATGTGGTGTATATACAACGTGGCGCTACAATGGCGACATTAATTTAACATACGGGTAGGGCTAGTGCCCAGTAATCACATAAATTTTGTAATTTTTGAATAATTCGTAAATTGAGAAAAATTATTTTTCAAACAA
>LUGF01013949.1:132091-151974 GCA_001625245.1 Calycopis cecrops
ATTTCCTACTATTCATCGCTTTAAATTCACATTTACAACTTTTGTTTTATTTATTTGGCACCAAGTATTCACAACAAAATAGATTTGGAGTTTCCCTAATCACACCAATGTAAATTAAAAAAAAGGAATTGGACGAAAATAGAAATGTTAGACTAACATCGCGTCGCGATTTCTCCCAAATAGCTCGCGCACACATTTTTGTTATGTACGTGGTTGTAATGGTATGTACCATATAGTCTTCCTTGATAAATGGGCTATCTTACAATGCAAGAATAATTTTATACCGGATAACTAGTTTCTGACATTTGCGAGTTAAACAAATAAACAAACAACAACAAAAATATTTGAAAAACTAAGCAAATTAACCCTTTCAGTTGAAATCAAAAGTTACGTGAGTAAATACATGTACATAACTGTCAAACTTATGTCACGCTCTTTACAAATGTATCAATTCGATTTATTTTATTTCAGCGTGACACATTATCTATACACTTCTATCTACTTATTATCTATCTGTTTGTCACGCACTAAATAAAATGTTTTTTAGCTGTGTTACAATTTTTAGATCGCCACTGTTTGTGTATCTTTTATTTATTGATTGCTTTTTAATTGTTTCTGTGCAGTATCTTTTTGTTATTTTATTTTGTAACGTACTTACGTTACAAAATAAGTTTATAAATAAGCAGTTACACCATACCCTGGGTGGTTTCTGTTCAGAATCTCTACACCGACTGGTGTGTAGATTCTGAACTACCTAGTGGAAGAACCCTACACCCTTACAACCTCACGGAAGCTGATTTAGGAGGCTGATGTGGCCACGGATCTGTTGGCAACAAAGTAGTCTCGGCGACGGGCCGGTTACGGGACCCATAGTATCTTCAGTCACAAATGAGTCGTCCTGCAATCGCGTAACGCATACGCGTAGCGGTATTACAGATGCGTTGTGCTCCTTCTAGGGGAATAATCCTTCCATTCGCCACCGGAAACATACACCACACGAAATGCGACTGCATAGCTGTCACTTCTAGGTGATATAGACTGAACGAGATGTATCTCCCCGGTCATGCTGGCCCATTTCGTCTGCGATATAGCATGCCATCGTCTAATTAGTATAAATGTTTACTACTATTACTATTTGTTTTAATTTTTCTTTTTTTTTCTAATATCATTCTGTTACCAAAAGAAATGTTTGGTCGACACTGTTTTTGTCACATGAACTTTGTAATGATTTTTGATTATCTTGACCTACCCTCGTTAAGAAAAATATATAGATTTGTTTCAGTCACAGCAGCAGCCACCACTTGTAGAGAACCTCAGGATATTGTATATGGTTATTATTTTGTTTATCTCAAACAAAAGGAGTACAAACAAGTCTAAACGAAAGGAATCACAAGCAGGTGTATCCAGTAACCAAATAAATAATTATCTGTCAGACTTAAATCACACCTGCCTGTTTCTATACCTACAAAGAAATCAATAATAAGGTAAATATATTACTTCTAGTGGGAGTTGAGTAGAAGTCTAATCTTATTCTATTCTTAATCAACGTAAAAATGAAAGAGGAAATATTTTAGGTTTAATTGATGACTGACAACATAAATGGCAAAACGATCACCACGCGGTTGCTAGATTGCGATGGATGAGAGTAGCAGAAGCAGTGGATCCATAAAAGCTGATGGTGATGACGATGATGATGATTTTAAGTCTTTATAGAATAAGAATTTTAAAGAAAAAAATAATGATCAGGAAAAATTTGCCTGGAAAGTTTAGTGTAATTCAAAACCTAACCATAACGCGAAAAACTGCAAAGACTTAGTAAATGAACATCTACATCTGCTTCGTATATTATGTAAAGCTTGAGGTGTGATATTGCTTTAATAGTGCATGTACTGGATACTTATCTAGATTTTTTTTCAAATTTGGGTCTTGTGAGTGATGAACAAGGAGAAATGTTTCAACAGGACTTTTCTCTGAAGAAGAAATGCACCCTAGAAAAATGGAGTCCATAAATGCTAGTAGATTGCTGTTGGAAACTTAAAAGAGATCTATCAAATGTTAAATATTTACGAAAATAATGTTTCTTCGTAAGTTCAAGTATAACTGATTCACTTAACATATAGATTTCAACAATAACCGATTCATAAGACATTGATTTCACAAAGATACCTGATGTGTTAATTTTTTTCATTAATATACATTAATGAAAAAAAATACATTAATGTATAATAATGAAAAAAAATTGCACTCTATGGCCCAAGTATAACCGAAATTTGATGTCAGTTTTCGTGTGACAAAAAAGTTGACATTATGTAGATCAGTGACATTACATATAATCATCTAAAAACATAAGTATATGGATGGCACAGGGAAGCTGTTAAGCAAACGTAACCCCGTAATTCCCTTCAAATGGGAAAAATTTAAAGAAGCATTCCGCTAATGGTAGGTGATGAAAACCGCGCACGCTCACCAAACTTATGGGGGTTCCTTTTATGTCGTGGTAAAAACAATGTTTAATGTTTATCCTGCGTTCTTATATCATTTATATAATTGAGTTAAAACTTTGTACGTTTCTGTTTGTTCTCTGTGGCTGTTCACACTTTTAAGCATTTTTATTTAAGAGATTTGTTTGTATTAAGATTTTGCAGTACACGTTTCAGGCAGTGTGTAAATATCATGCGCTCGATGGAAGGGGGAGGAGAAGGAAGGCAACGCATCTATATAACCTCTCTTTATATTATAAAAATAAAATGTAGCTGGACAATCTCGAAAGATACCTACTACTGTCTACGTATATATTTCTCTATCCAGTAGTAAAACGATAAATACAATGATTGTGATGATGATAATATACTATTGCTATTTTGAGAGTGAGCCAATTTTCTTGTCAACATACTTTTATGAATTACAACGTGCCTTACGCATACTATTTTGGCGTGTGAGAAATCATAATGTAGTTAAACTAACAAGATTGTAAAATTGCTCTAGTTGGCAGCTATATTAGTTCGATATCCATATCTTGGGTAATTTGAGAGCCACCAAAATTTTCTCATTATATCGGTATTACATGATCTGGGTATAGAATAACATTCTTGATTACAAGTTTTATAGGTAATCTTGTGTATTATGAACTGAGTCTAAAATAACATTTTTGATTACACTCACACCTATCTATAATGAGGCCCGCAGCCGACACCTTCGGCTATTGTCAAGTTGCCTGCGAGCACTGGATCGACGAGTCTGCACACCTGATAAATCGGTCGAGTGGAAATCAACAATGGGGTTTACGCTGAACGAGAATAATTAATAAAGGTGCCGGCTATATAAGCAACGTCAACCACTTTATATCACAGAACAATTAAAATTATCAAAAACAATATGTAATGTGTTAGAAACTTGAGAGATATACACAAATTGTTCTCGGAAAAAAGGTTGCTAATTTCTCAAATGTCCGCTAAGCTCCTGAAATCACAATAGTGTTGCAATAGTATATGGATGGATAATTATTTATTGCAATGTAAATCGACGCTTGGCTGCTTATTTCATCTCTATAAAAATTTAATCGTGAGACTTATATTATTTCATGATGATTTTGATTTATCTATACTAATATTATAAAGAGGAAAGATTTATGTGTATGTATGTAACGAATAGACACCGACACTACATGACCGATTTCAAAAATTCTTTCACCATTTGAATGCTACATTATTAAAAAAAAATATAGGCTATTTTGTTACGCCCCTCACCCTCCCCGAAAATGCTGCCACCATGTCGTGGGACAGGGTTATCCATACCAGATAGGCTTGGGGGGACAGGCTAGGCTAAGAGCAGCTCAGTTGGGAGATCCTCCACCCGTCCCTCTGAATCAGCAGATGGCGGCGTAATAATATATTATTGCTTATATTGCTGTGATAGTTCATGCTGATTTATCTGCCGACGCGACCGGGGAGGTACCTCTCGCTTACACGAGACCGGCGTAAAGTGACAGCTGTGCGTTCGCGTCTCATGCGATGTGTAAGTAGGCGGTGGTCGATGGGGTTTGAAGAGAAAGGAGCGCATCTGTATAGAATCTATGCAGATGTCTATGGGCTTCGGTAGCCATGAAAATGGCTCGACTGCTCGTTTGCCCCCCTGTACAATAAACAAAGAACATTATTGTAATAAATAAAAAATAGTTATATAACAAGAGTCTAATTGGATTTTAAATAAGTAATTTAGTGCAAAATATCCAAGAAATAATACCCGGATACATTTAGCTCCAATAAACCGGCGATCCAGAATACTCAATAGCAGATTATACTTGATATAAATTATAAAGCGTATACCCTCCATGGCGCCCTTTTGATCTCACTGTCAAGAACCTGGATGATTATGTTATTGATCTATTGAGATATAGAGGGTTATTGAAGATAGTACATTCTTTCAAAGATATTGGCGTATCAACATTCCACTGTATAACACACATACGCACACGAATGTTTCATTCGTGTGCGTATTTCTACCACAATATGATAGAGAGAGCTCATCGCGAGCTTCGTTAATTAATTATCATTATAGTTGTCTTTGATTTTCCACGAACTGCACTTCCATTAATTATGAGGGTGTCAAGTCGTGTATTACAGAATAATTATTATTTAGTATGTATGCCTCGTATTAATGCTATTAATATTCTGAACCATAACTTTTACATTCCACTCCTTCTATATAACCCCTAGCAAATAACCCATTGTAAATTATTACTTGTTTTTAGCACGTAAAATCATTCGTATGTTCCAAAACTCTGTGGATAAATGGGTATAAAATACCCATTTATCCACAGAGCCCTATATAAAATACCCATTTATTGTTCTACGCATAAATGGGTAAAAAATACCCATTTATGCGCAGAACTGATAAATACATAGGTGAGACTAGTACCTATATGTAACTAGTGTGTACAATTTTTTTTTTTTTTTTTATGATATAGGAGGGCAAACGAGCAGTCGGAGCCATTTTCATGACTACCTACGCCCACAAACATCCGCATAGAGACTATACGGATGCGCTGCCTTCCTTTCTCCTCCCACCTCCATGGGCCACAATATTGCGAAAGCTCGTCACTTCAATATTAGTAAATAATTCATCAGTAGCAACTAAGGGAGTTTTAATCCTAGCCAGTGAAACAAGACTCTCCTTATTGAATTATATAATTTAAGTTATAAAATAGGATAGTTGCGCGTTTACTTCTTCTAAAATATCATTTTAATTTTAACTTTAACAAGCTCCCAATTTTCTATCAAAAGGATTATTATTGAACAAACAACACAATATTGCGATGGAAAAAGGGTTGGTAAGTGACCTACATGAAATCTCAGTTTTTAATATTTTTGCCCTCAATTGATTATTTTAATAGGTTAAGAAACATCCCTGGTCGAACAACCTTTTGAATTATATTTAGCGTGTTAGCATCTAAAGAGAACTGTGAAATTTCATTTGTTCAAGAGCCACACTTTTAAAGCGTGTAATTAGGAATTTTTCCTCGTTACTTCCATCTACTAAATCAGGAGATTAACAGCCTGAATTATTGCAAAGAGTTTTTTTTAGGTTTATAAAGTATTTCACTCCTCACTTAGGCACTTTATAGGTTCTTATCTTAACATTTAATAGTCAAATAATAAACTTTAAGTAATTTTTACAAATAAAGATTAAAATATCCTTTATTTCACTGTAGAATACAATTGAAAGAGTAACATTACAGTTAACCTAATTCGAAGTTATATCTATTATGGTTTAACATTTTCAGATTTATGTTATTCATAATTTTATATTGGTTATTTCTCTACAAGAACCCCTCTACCTACCTACCCTCTCTATAGATAGCCAGTGTTCTCTTCACTATGCTATTTGGGTCCAGTTAGTGCAGGCTGTATTTTTGACTTCATCTTCCCAACACGACAGAAGTCTATCTCTCCTTCTTTTGTCCTCTGGGCTTGTCCATGTATTCCTTTTTTGTCCATCTGTGATCTTTCAATGCTATATGACCAGACCACTTCCGCTTCAACAACTTAGCGTATATCAATGCATCCTTTGCCTTAGTAATTTATCTTATTTTTGTGTATCTAATTTTCTTGCGATTTTCAATGTTAATCATACTGCGCTCGATACCTCGTTGACATTAGGTGATTTTATTTTCAGTATTTTTATTGAACTTCCATATTTGACAAGCATATGTTAGTGTTCTTGTTATTGGAGCGTGCATCTTTCAACAACGAGAGGCTTAAATGCAAAGTTCTTGACAATATAAAAGACTGCTTGGTTGGAGAAGGATGCACACGTACATTAAAATTTATTAAAATGATAAATTTGTACAAATTTTTGTAAATTATTACCGTGGTCGTTAAGGAGTTGTTATTAAAGGACCTTAAATAAACTGTTAGAGTGCTTACATAGAGAAACAGGTTACCGGTACTGACAAATTCTGTACGTGTCGCGGTCGGTACCGGAAATATTGTAATGTTATCAATAACATTGCAATGTTATCGTACCGGTAATATTGCAATATTACTGATGACATTGCAAACAAATTACTTAATCGTTGGAATCGTACTAGGGATCAGGAAGTAAACCTGACCTAGGTTTCCATCCTGACCACTGGTCTCAGTACTGGACGTTTTGTACGCACCAAAGGAGCACGCCATTACAATGAGTAGTTTTAACTTAAAAGAACAAACATACATAAAAACTTTTGCATTTAAATAAGCATCACACCTTTTACTTAAAAAAAATCCTCAAAATATTATAGTAAAAATAATATTTTTATAATAAACATAGGAAATGTCCAATAATATATTTTAGTCACGAGAATCGCTCACATTATTTCCAAAATACATGGTTATTTGGATCTGTTACGATGTACACACAGTTTTCCGTTTGCAATTGATTATTGCGAGTTGTTCAACAACAGTACAGGTTTAGTTTAGTGCGATACAATTACTGGAGTTTATGTTCCGTTTGATGTGGCGTTGTTGGAAATTCATGTTTTAGAGAGAATAATATAGAGATAGCTGCGTTCCGCGATTTCACCCGCGTCAATACTGTAATATAAAGTATAGTAGGTATAATATAATTACCCTTAAGGTTCATAACGTCTATAGTATTAAAATGACTTTTTGGATAAAAATATTTATTCTGATATTCCATACTGTAATTTAAATTTGTTCAATATTCGCTAAATCCTTTCAGTAGTTTAGGTATGAAAGATAACAATCACAGAATGTTTATCGTTCATAATATAAGACTATTAAATTATTAATTACTCTTGATTAACTATAGGTACCCTGCGTGCGTTGCTATGCCACTAACAGACAAATAAGCATGAACTATCACGGCAATATATGGGTAAAATTCATTGAAATAACAGTGGCAATATCTGTCGAAAATTGATCGTACCAATTCAGAAATTTTCACGGGCGCATGCAGAATAACTTCACTAAACATCACCACATTCTCAAATGCATAGTGATACGCACCCGCGATTTCTGGCCCACCATGTTCCACATCCCGAGCTGTTACCACTACGCGAGCCGATCGTCGAAATTTAATTGCATCTAAGCAATATATTGTTATAAGATGTCAACACAATTATGTTCTTGATGAAATTATATTATTTTTTTTTAGGTATAGGAGGGCAAATAAGCAGCCGGAGCCATTTTCACGACTACCGACGCCCACAAACATCCGTATAGAGGCTATACAAATGCTGCCCTCCTTTATCCTCCAACCTCCATGGGCCACCGGCTACTTACACACCGCACGAAACGCGACAGCATAGCTGTCACTTTACACCGGTCTCGTGTAAGCGAGAGGTACCTCCCCGGTCGTGCCGGCCTAATTCGAATGCATGCAAGCATGCAGTGCGGCACTACCTCTTACAAAACATACCAAGAGCTATATGTGTTTTGTTAACGTAATATATAAATAATATGTCATTATATGACACAATATCGAACCTTCGATTCACCGATTATATTAGACAAATAAGACTTTCTTATATTGTAATTACTTTACGGGTTTTAACACGGTAAAAATTAAAGGCTAAAATATATACCTTTGCCCGACGTTTCGACTGGGTTACACCAGCCGTGGTCCCGAGCCGACTCGGAGTCGGCTCGGGACCACGGCTACGTTACAATATGCGTAATAAACACGAAAGTTGTAACATATTTATTTGGCAGGCCCTTTAATATTTATGAGATATATAAGAAATAATAGTAATATAAGAGATATAATTAAATTTATAATATTTGTTATAGGGTGCCAAAATGTGAGAGATATTTATAATAATGTTGTTACAAGTAAAGTTATTTAAGGTTGATTAAAGAGTAGGATATAATTAAAGCTAAGGGTATAATTAAAACAAGTTATTCATGGACCATATATATTAATATTGGAATATAACTCCTTGCAGTTTTTTAAAACATTTACATTTATAATTTAATACTAAATTAGCTTATACTGCCTTACTTAATTTTAAAAATAAATCTTCAGGGTGTGGGTAATTGCTTTGGCTTTCTATAATTATGTCTGAGACGTTACAAAGTATAAAAATTAATGATACACTACTAAATATGAATAGAGACTCGAAGCGATTAACTAAAGCTATTAATTAAACAAGATTCACTCAGCTGTTACTGAAACCGGCTCGTTTAAGTATATTACTTCTTCATATGATATCAATTATATTACTCCTTTTTATTGTATTGATCCAGACATCTTTCTTAACATGTTGGAATGTAGTTCATCATCACATGGACTGGTAATACAGCTCCAAGGGTACAAGTAGTTCACAACGGTGACAATTAAAAAAAATAACCCAGTTGGATCAAACTAATATTAATGATTTTGTAATATTTTTGGAGATGGACAACATGGATCCTGTATGTTGTAATTAATTTCTTAAATTATATTCTGAATGAAGTTTTAAACCTGAAGGGTAAAGGAGTTATACTCCTTTTTATATATATGGCCACTACATAATATTTCTTCTTAAAATATAATTATAAATAATCCCATATGGGTTTTCTTTATTTTTAAAGATTTATTTAAATCTACATCTGACGCCATCGTCCAAGACCCAAGCCAGAAAAAGAAAGACCTGTCACAGATTGACAATTATCTCGTGTCTTCTTCTTTTTTTTTAAAATTAAAATAAGCCATAGGCAAAAATAACTTGTTACAAAGTCTCAAACAAGTATAAGACTTTCTTAGTCTGATATTTGTATTGAAACTTTGATGAAATGTGTACTTAATCGAATTCTCCTATCAAATACACCAACAAAAGCGGGTAAAGATCCCAGAAGTATGTAGCATTCATCTCTATTTTATTGAAGACTTTGTTTATGATTACATTAATGTTCTTTGAAACTGAAATTAATCGAAAATATAATCGAGGTATTAAATAAGTTATCAAAGACTTGTCAATGTCAACAACAAGTTATTCATGATAAAGCTATTGCTGAAGTAAATAGTATAGGGTATTCATAATTTCCACTTTAAATATTTTATCAAAATATAATATTAATATAAATAAATACTGAACTAGATTTTTTGGTAGGTCTGAGAACAGGTAAGGTATAATAACTTCTTATCTACAAATATTTTCTCGGGATTGATACGTACACGAGTGAAATAGCGGAGCACGGCCTATTTATAGCATATTTTAGTAAATTGTCATATGATAATCGACATAAACGCTGAAGCAAAGTGACTAAGTACAAGTATTTCGTAGATAATATAGGCCGGGGTTATATGCCAAACTTTCTAGAAAATATTTGTAGATGTTAAGTGAATCAGCGTTAGTACTTTCTCGGTTTATCTGTCCCGATCCCCCTTCGATCTTAGGTTTGAACATAATTTTTATAAACATTATTTTATATATCTATATTACATTTATACATACATTATTATATATATCGAGTTTGGATTGACCTAAAACTTATTGTTGCGGCACTGGGTCTAAATGGATCCTGCAACTTTCAAGAAAATACACGAACACAATATAATAAACCTTAATTATTAGGCATATATAAATTTCACAAGACAGAAAAGTCTCTGTTTCTCTTAGTCGTACAACAAGCGAGGCATGACCAAGGCGTGTCCAAACATATTTCGCATTCAACATATCAAAAGCTTAACAATGAAATAAAACGTACAAAGCGCATCCCTCCTCGTATTCATCTAATTTCATTTCTGACGTTCAATCAGCTAATCATACATTCAGGCATAGAATTAATATTAAACATGATCCTGTCACAACTCAATAGTCATCAATTAGCGGGAACGCCGGAGTGGTCTATTGACCGTGAATGCTAATGAGATTTACGACTATTCTAATAAATTATTCAAATTAATGTACGTAGCGCAATGACAAATTATCCCAATTATCTTATTATGTCCTAGTATTTGGGATTATTGGATTTTTAGAGGCTTAAAGTACACTCAATTGTGCACGTCGTTGTCCGACGAGCAATCGTAGCAATCCGACAAAGCTCTATTGAGCGTCTCTCCGCTTACGTTTTTGTTAAGATCAGATTCGAAAATAAAATGGTACATCTCACAGAGACATTTATTATTATCCGAGATAAATATAATCAAGGTAAAACTTAAATAACAAGTATGTAAAACAGAGTGAACACTTTCGGCGTTAATCGTTTTTTTCCTGCCCCCTAAATGCTAATCATAGCCATTTGGTGAGTCTTAACGCTAATTAACAACATCACAGTTTGAAGGCAGATTTGTTTTACATCGTCCCAATGGACCACCGCCTCGTAAATGTAAATAATAATTAATATCTTAATAAACCTGGATATAATAATATAATCATAGTGATTATAATTATTAACGAACCTTATAAATTATGTTGCTATTGAAATATCCTGTCTGATCAGAGTTTTGGTTTGTTGCGCTGCGAGTAATGACGCATGCGCACTGTATTAAAAAAAAACATCGGTTGTCTGTAAAGTCGATTTACTGACGATAGTTGAACGTGACAACGTCTTAAGAAAATTCTGATGGAATGGTAGCATTTTTCAAAAGAAAATTTTAATTTCATTTGTTTAATAGATTTGTATGTATATAGAGAAAGAGGTAATTGGAAATGGTATGTTAGATTGCAAGTTATTTGTATAGCAGATATATAGTTCGTCTAATGCATAACAGATGGCGTTATCACGTATCCTACATCGCGCTATAGCTTGCACAAATCTATTTGGTTAGGGTGTTCATACAAATACCTTAAGTTTGACCGTGGGAACATGTAACTGGTCCAATTTAAATTTTTTGTTCCTTTATTTTGCAAATAATCCTATAACATACAATTCAACAGCAATGTGCTTACGGAACGTAATATTATTCGGTCAATCATTCATTCAAAACAGGACATGTACAATGTACATTTGACAACTAGGTAACGCCGCATGTTGTCAAGTTTTTTGGAACAGCCTGCTCTATCGATTTATAAGACGTTATCACGTCAAAAATATTTTTTTTATGTAAAAACGGATCATCACGAAAGTGACACTACGATTAATTTTAATAATAAACTATCTGTATCCCGCGGTTTCACCCGCGTCACGGGGTTTATAAACTTCACCCCCTATTTCACTTCTTCGAAATTTTGTAAACTTTCGTAGGCTAATTAATGTACAACTTGTTGCTAAAGATCATAATATTATAAAATGCATAGTTTAGGTTTCTATAAAGGACATGCAGATTAACATTTGTATTTTTATGTAGATTACTATCTAATACATAAATTCGTCAAAATTCTGTCTCGTTACGTTTGCATCAAATAATTCTCGTGATTTTTTTCAATACACACATTCACAAAATGTTTAGTTTTAATATAACATTTTAAGGAATATCTCGCCATCAATTTTTTTTTGTTTCCTCTTGTAATTTTGTGACTTCTAAGATAATGAATATTGAAGTATTGTACTATTTAACACACTAGTTACGTCTTCAAGTTTCTCCTGCGTATGTACCGATTTTGTGCATAAATAGGTTTAAAAACTAATCCAACGCACGTATATATACATACATATATACATACTAGCTGTTGCCTGCGACTTCGTTCGCGATTACTGAGTTTCCCGTAGGAATTATCTATTTTCCGGGATAAAATATAGCCTATACGGATTTGGAAGAATCCCTCTAAGTAATGGTAAAAGAAATTTTGAATCCGGTCCAGTAGTTTTTGAGCTTAACAACAACTTACAAACATAATACAAAGGTTTCCTCTTTATAATATATACGACTTGTTGCCATCATTGTAAATAGAAGTACAATTGGTGGAAAATCTAAGACAACTATAATTATTAATTAACAATGCTGACGATAAGCTCTCTCAATCATAATTAATATGTTGTTTGAACCTGTTCCATTCGTTTGTGTATGTGTCTGTAATAGGGGAATGTCGACACACCATTATCTTTTAAAATAATGTTTTGAATTCAATGGGGGGTCCATGGGGCGTACGCTTTATAATTTAAATCAATAATAATGTACTATGGAGTTTTCCAAAGTTGAGCTAAACATATCCGCTGTTATTTCTCGAATATTTTGCGCTTAAATTGCTTCTTTCATATCCAAACAGAATCTTGTTTACTTTTGTATTTATTACAATAATTTTCCTACTTATTCTTCATAATTATATATATCGGCGCGAAGACGACTTCATTTATTACAATGGGACAATTGATTGTAATAGTGTAAATTTTTGAATGTTCTTATCGCAATCATTAGCTTAATTACTTGAACACGTGTTACTTGCAATATAAATTCTCCGCAATTTACGACGAGGCAATCATTCTAATCGAAGTAGTCGTACAGTGTGAAGCTCTCTGGGACGACGATACGCTGCCCAGATAATAAAACTAAGCTGTTGTGAAGTTGGAATAGTTTTATTTGAAAACCTACCATGGACTAGCATCATCGTGAAGTTGTTAACGTCAGCAGTGCTGACGTCCCACTTTTAAAAAACATGGCTGAGGTATCTGCCTCGTTATATATTTAAGTCCTATTTTATAACTATATATTACAATAAAAGTATAGAGATTATATTTTTACAAGGATGAAATAGCCAAGTGTCGCTATACATTGTGATTCATAAATATTTGCAACACTAAATAGGATTTCAAAAGCGCAGTGGGTTTTTCAGAAATTAGCAACCTTTTTTCCCAGAATATTTTACTTTTGTCTGCCACGTGCACCCATTCACAGATAAATATCAATTACTTTTTAACTACTTTCTTATAAATACTAAAGCAGTTAAGAATGTATAAACCATTGGATAATTTTTTTATGTTCTGAAAGGACAAGCAGGTAGTACATAGAAAATCTATGTTCTAATATTTATTGTTTATTTGTTACTAGCTGGGCCCCGCCGTTTCACCCGCGTAAATTTCGATCCCGTGGAAAATGAAAAATCATCCCATGGCATCCTATAGGAACATTTTTTCGGGATAAAAAACTATCCTATGTGTGTGCCATTTTATGAAAATCGGTTCAGCAGTTTTTGCGTGAAGGAGCAACAAACAAACAAACAAACATACACTTTAACATTTCTAATATTAGTAGGATGTTTCTGTTATTTTATTTGTTATTTAATTTTTATTATGCTTCTTTTTACTATCCCAGTGTTCACACGGCCCCTCTTAAGATATCTGTAGATACATAGGTAGTAGTAGAAAGGAATGGCAAATGCTTTACAGCGGTTTAGTAAAAATAGTTGCCTAAAACCAGTCTTCGGTGGCCCATTGGAGGGAAGGAACAACACACCTGAATTGCGCAATCGGGATGTCGTCGTCGTTGATAGCCAAATAGTTGCCCCCTCATACTATATTATGAGAGGATCTTTAACTGGATTGCCAGTTCGAGCTGTCGCTTCGTATGTAATGTGAATCGTATGTTTTCATCTAGAAGTGGCATTGCACAGTGTTTTAAATTATTTTATTTGTTCTGCTCTAAAACAGCGACACAGTTCATATACCGGGGAGTTATATTAATTATTCTCGTTCGAAGTGAACCCCATTGTCGATTTCCTGTTGACCGATTTGTCAGTTGCTCAAAGGCGAATTGACAAAACCTGTTTGAAGGCTTCGGGCCTTGTTATAATATTGTAAGGTGTGAGTGTAATCAAAAATGTTATTAAACACCCAGTTCATAATATACAGAGTTAACAAGAAAATTTGGGTCGCTCTCAAACACCTAAGCATGTTTATCGTTAAGTATTATGATCATCAGTAAGTTATTGTCATCGTAATATCAGCATATTTGAATCTTAAACTTCAGTTGAGCTTTAGCAGTCTTCCAATCTGGTTAATAATATACACTAGATTTCCCGTTTTAATAAAATCTATGACACCTATATTATACGACAAAAAAACAATACAAAACGAATGTTTTAAAATACGATATAGTTTTGTGTAAATATATAAAATTAAAATTTGCACAAGACTATAATAATTACATCTTTCTACACACATTGACTATTACAATTATAGTCCAAGGCCATATTTAAGTCATAATAACAGTTGGGTATTAGATCAACTGTATAACAGTTACTGGTATTAGAATCCCGCCTTATCAAGAATAGTATTTTCGATGAATTTCATAAAATTTAGCTGTTGTCTGTTTTGCAATACCAATGTGCCAGATTGCAAGTTGAAAATTATATATTGATTCCAACATAATATACAAACGCTAGATTGTACTCGAAAATTCAGCACAGAGTCGCAAGAACCGGCGTGTGGCAGTTTGTAACAAGAGGCTAACAAGCGAACTGATTAGTCATGTGCAGGGATGTGACGGGCCAACTGTTTTATAGCAAATACATCGTAAACTGGAAATCATATGGTGCTTGTATAATTTGGTATTAAATGAAATAAAATTTTACATAAGACCTACTGAAACTTTTTCCGTATCAAATTTGGCTTTTTATTTTTTAATTATGAAAGTTGCTAACGATAATAATTAAATCTGTTATGCGAACACTCAATACTTTTCTCATGGGTCAGCAGCGTTCTTACTTGTTGTGTTTGAATCTCTTGTAGTAAAGTGTAATGATATTCTAATTATATAGCTATATAGATTTTTGTAGAAGTAAATTTGTTAGTTTTCTATTTCTGTATTGCGCAATATGAGAAGCAATTGCACATTGAGATCCTAATGCGCCTTTTTATATTTGTCTTGTTCATATTATTAGAACAAAACATGAACGAAACGTCTTTATAACACGATACTTGTGTATAGTATAATATATACGAGCTCACTACATATATACCTATATCAAAGGATATACATTACTCTTCTTAATAAGATCACTCCCCTGATCATCTGAATATTAATAAAACCGCAAGAAAAACGACAGCAGGATCATAATTTTCCTCGTTGTGATGGGGTCTACCGATATGATAACAATGTAGCTATTTCTCTGAATCTCTTCCTATAATAAATATTTTGTAAATCACCGTGATTATTGCACAACATACTACTATTTCCATCGCAAAGTGACGAATCGGAACACCGCTTCCTGTAAGAAAAACTTTTGAGTTGTGCGGTTTGGAACGTCACAATTAACGCCCACAAGTAAAAGACAACTTCGGTTCATTTTATATTCAAAGAAAACAAATTTCAAAACAGACCATGAACAAATTAAAGTTGTTTGTTTTATGTTTCGTTGTTGTAGCTAATTTGAAACAAATATTGATTTTAAATTCCCACCGATTTTTGCAATTGAATTCCTAGTTGTTTTAGTGATCTTTACAAGAACCGGATTGCAATTATAATTATTAACCAAGCCTTTTTCCTTCTTAAAGTTAAGATATAGACTGACATGTTCTAATTATTTTCATCTCTTATTATACTATAATTATAGCAATAAGTTATGTGTATTGTTGTAAAGATACTGAAAATTTTAAAATAAGCAATATCCAAATAAAATTTCCTTCTGATTGGGATGATTTATATATTATAGAGAGGAAAGGTGAATTATTTTATTTGTTTGTATCGTATAGTCTCCAATATCCAGAAGTAAAAAGGAATAGTTTATTATAGTTAATATTTTTGTTTTTGACCTCAACGTTTTGTATACTGGTAAACGACAACTAAAATCATTTTAGTTTTGGTACTATGGAGTAAAAATAAAATACACATATAGGTACTAAAACTACAAGAAACACATCTTCGAGCGATTTTCCTAAACATCGTAAGTACTTGTTTTTTTATATTAGGTGGCAAACGAGCAATAGAAGTCATTTTCATGACTACCTACGACCATAGACATCCCCATAGAGGTTATAGGTACAGATGCGTTGCCACCCTTCTTCCTCTATCCATGGGCCATTTTTAAGTAATAAAAATAGCTATGGCCTTAAGACTCCACGTTAACCCAGCCCCGTGCTACTTTAAGGCCTTATGCTAGGGGTACTAGTATATGCAAATATACTTATAAACTTGAAGAACTTTATGTATTTAAAATTTTCATTATAGAAATATTTATATAGATAAACATGGTCTAAGCGGGCTTTCAACCCATGATCCTTGGCTCAACAGGCAATTCCGCTTATACAGCTATATTATCACTGCGCTAGCAGGTCCTCGAATTATAATTATGGTTTAGCAATATGTTATAATGCTTTATGCATCCCTAAGGGTCAACTCGCACCAAAAGAGCGGCGAAGAGCAGCGTAGCGAAGCGACCCGCCCGGTAGGGAAGGCACGCGGATTCCCGCAACTGCTCGAGAAGTCGCTAGAATGCTCCAGAAGTCGCGAGAATCCGATAATAAGTACTATAAGTAATGAAAATAAAGTTAAAATTCATATGACACTGAAAGTGCGCTCCGAGAGCGCCGAAGGGCAGCGAATCCCTTCGGCGCTCTTTCGATGCGAGTTGAGCCTAACGGGCTTGGCCCATCACTCGTTCCCACTCTTGTGTCGCCAGGATAAACAACGGGAACCACAACGACCCTTTGATATGATCTCAAGGAGACAGGGAAAAGCTAAAACGTTTTGTGACCTACAACGAATTTAATCAGAAAAAATAAAAGAAGGAGTAGGAAGAAATTCCAATTTCCCTCCCCAGTTAAAGCGAGAGACAGTGCAAGATTGCAATAATTTACATTAACATACTAATATTTAAAGATTTTATCAAAATGTAATATAGAATAAAGTTTTAATTTTCAAAAGCTTGTCCTAAATATATTATAGGTACCTACTTTCTTTCTCATACATGAACAATGTAAAATATACAATTAATTTATTATAATTCTTCAACATAAAAAAAAATATGATTGTTGTCGAACGCCTAGAAACGGCTCGATTACTAAAGAATTTTCTGTGTATATACAATAGGTCTGGATAGATACTTACACGACTGAAATCGCTTGGAACAGCGAGTATAAAACAGGCTTTAGTAAGCGCATATATGATCATACCATAATCGAAAATAAACGCTAATGCTAAGTGTGTACGTGCGAGTACTTCCTAAAAAATATACGCCCATTTTAAGTGCCAAACTTTCTAGAAAATGTATGGTGATGTTGTGATTAAGTATCAGTACTTTGTTATTTTCTCTGGCCCGACCTCTCTGCCTACGTCTTTTTAGGTTTAAACATGATTATTCTTGCTTACCTATTTCTTGCTTTATTCTTATTATATATTATAATTTCTAGAGAATTTTGGTTGAAGCAGCTGTTCCATCCATTAACTGGACACAAAATTACCAAAATTATGTATAAGAACTCTTTTACTACTTATAATACCATACGTCACAAAATTTTTGTATATTCCCATTTGAAGAAGAGCGGAACAAGACGTTTTCAACCTGGTCTTAAAACTTTTATTGTGGCGGTGATGGGTCTACGTCGACCCTGCAACGTGTAATTAGAAACACATCTTACGTACATACTTATCTCCTACCCCGAACTCAACTATGGTCTTTAATGCGACCGAGAAGTCTCTGTTTCTCTTAGACGCACCGCAAGCCAGTCATGTACAAGGCGTTTTCGACCTGGTTTCCCACTCAACTTGCTAAAAAGCACAATAATTAAGTTAATACCTACGTAAATAAACAACCAGCGCATCTATCCCCGAATCAATCTAATTTTATTTCTGACATCTAATCAACTAATCATACATTCGTGTACAGAATTAATATTAAACATGATCCTGTCACAACTCAATAGTCATCAATTAGCTAGAACGCCGGAGTGGTCTATTGACCGTCAATACAAATGAGATTTACGACTATTCTAATAAATTATTCAAATTAATGTAGGTACATAGCGCATTGGCAAATTATCTCTAATGTCTGCTTATGTCCTGATATTTGGTATGAATAGATTTTTAGATTAATATAATCAAAATATAAATATTGAGATTGTTGAGTGTATTGAGATTTTTACAACTTTAGTGTGTCTGTCTCATCATCATCATCATCTAAGTCATCATCATCATCATCATCATCATCATCATAATCATCATCGTGATCATCAGCCTATTGCAGTCCACTGTTGGACATAGGCCTCTGCCATAGCACGCCACTAGCCTCGATCGAAGTACTTTAGTAAAAATCGCTCGAGTCGTTTTGGCGAAACCAATAATTGCAAGTATTCTTATGTTCTCAAATACCTATTTTGTAATCGCTGCGTTACTTACTGTTGTATATTGAACGCTTAGGTCACTGAATACCAAATTTTGAAATGAAACCACAAATAAGAATCCACTATTTGCCATCAGAAACGAGCAACGGTTCTAATTGCGATACGGCTCTTGTAAACACTTATGTATTACACCACTAAGGAACTTCTTTTTGAAAATCTGTACGAATTGAAATTCAATCTTTGTTTAAAACTAGCAACAAAAGTGTTCTCACAGAAATATAATTGCCATCGATTGCTACTTCCATGATTAAAACATACATACAGTGAACAATTGACGTAGGAAATGTTATAGTAGGCATTTTGGCAAATAATATTTCAGTTAATAGCAATTTATACAAGCACCATTTGGTTTCCAGTTTACGATGTATTTGATATAAAACAGTTGGCCCGTCACATCCCTGCACATGACTAATCAGTTCCCTTGTTAGCCTCTTGTTACAAACTGCCACACACCGGTTCTTGCGACTCTGTACTGGATTTTCGAGTACAATTTAGCGTTTGTATATTATGTAGTAATATTGATTATATATAATTTTCAACTTGCAATCTGGCACATTGGTATTACAAAACAGACAACAGCTAAATAAACTTCATGAAACTAACGGAACATATTATTCTTAATAAGGCACGATTCTAATACCAGTAACTGTATTAGTTAATCCAATAACAGTCATTCTGACTCAACTATAATTACAGACAATAATTATAGTAATTAATCAATGTAAAAGAATGTAATTTTAATCTTGTGTAAATTTCAAATAATATATTAGATATACATATATTTACAAATGTCTATAGGTTTTTGAAAACATTAGTCGTAATGTTTTTGTTTAGTCTTATTTTGAATTTGTTTAAAAATTTTTACATTTTTAAAATTAAGTATTTAAATTTTGTGTTTACAGTCTATCAATTGTTAACTTTATACAATTTTAATGCATTTTATTAATAAATATTTTTAAGTAAATAATAATAATAATAATATAAGCCTTTATTTCAGAAATTGAGTACAGTTACATACATATTAACAAATATATATCTTTATCTTTCTTAAATCTATTCACCTATATATTTCTGTTTGCTGATTAGCAAAGGTCTCCTCCAATGCTATCTACGAATCTCTATTCCTAGCTATTCTGGTGCATGTACCGCCCGCCATTGCTTTGATGTCATCCACCCATTTTTATT
>LUGF01013949.1:164916-176281 GCA_001625245.1 Calycopis cecrops
CCATAAAAAGGTGCATTTCGGCGAGTACCTCTGCTACCAGCTCCCACGGGGGATCTCCTGCAAGAACTGTGGCCGCACCAAACCCAACCGTTCGGTATCCTCGAATCACCCTCACCGCGATAATCCGCTGCGCTTTGCGCAGCTGGGCTTTATTACGCATGGTGAGAGCATCCGCCCAAACGGGGGCACTGTATGTAGCCATGCTACGACAAATTCCAGCATAGAGCCTCCTACAGGCGTCACCGGGTCCGCCCACATTAGGTAAAAATCGACCTAATGAGCCTGCCACTCTCACGATCTTCGTTGACAGGTCCCGAAAATGTGGAGCGAAGGTCCACCCACCATTAAGTACTAGTCCCAGATACTTCATTTGGGGACTCATCTTTATCAAGGCTCCTCCCACGAGAAGTTGAGCTCCTCGAGGTGGCCCCTTCTTTCATGGCGCTCGGAATAGGAGGGCTTCGGTTTTCTCCAAATGTACCTGAAGCCCCAGGCTTTTTATGCGATTGACCACAAAACTCGTCGTTGCTTCGGCCAGCCGCGCCGCCTCTTGAAAATTCCTCCCTTTGGACAAGACGAGAGTGTCGTCAGCATAACAAATGACACGTGTACCGATGGGAAAGCAACCCCGTAGGACCCAGTCGTATCCTAGATCCCAGAGTATCGGCCCCAAGACTGAGCCCTGTGGGACCCCAGATTCTACATTCTTCATCACCAGGGAACCCCAGCGGTTCTCATAGAGGACCCTCCTTTCCTTCAAGTATGACGTCAACATTCTATTAAGATACGACGGTACTTTAAAATGTTTCAAGGCCGCGAGTATGGTACTATGAGGGAGGCTATTAAAAGCGTTGGCGATGTCCAAGGACACCGCCACCACTACCATTCCTTCATGTTCTGCTTCCACCGTGAAAGCTCGCAGACATTTAAGGGCATCCACAGTCGACCTATTGACTCTGAAGCCAAATTGTGTATCTGCCAATTTTGGCCCCGTGCCTTCCTCGACGTGTTGGGTCAGCCGCAAGGCCAGGATTTTCTCTAAAGCCTTACTAACTTCGTTGAGCAAAACAATCGGCCTAACAGCAGACGCCATGTGTGGTGATCGTCCCCCCTTTGGTAACAGACAAAGTCGTCCTTCTTTCCAGGAATTCGGAAATTGACCTGAACGCAGGCAGTGGTCAAATATTTCCCGAAGCCTATCTCCAAGGTATGTAATTGCCTGGGCTAAAACCTTTCCATGGATTCCGTCGGGGCCAGGTGCCCTTTTCTTAGTTCGGAGGCGATATAAAATCACCCCCATTTCAGCATCAGAAATGGGTGGCGGTGGAAGAATATCCTCCTCACCTAGAGAATCCGATTCCAAATGGCCCATAAAAGGGGGAGCGAAATCTTCCCGAGCGTTGGGAAAAAGCTGCTCTACGATTCTAATTAGAAGATCAGGGTCAAGAGTCTCAGTAAGGGGAGTAGACTGGGTGCGAAGTTTATCCCGCGCCCTTCTATATGGTCTACCCCACGGGTCACGATCAAGACTCTCGATCATCTCTTGCCAAGCTCTTTCTTTGGCCCTTCTGATTGCCAGCTGTAACGTCTTTTTCTTTTCTACGTAAAGCTCATACAGCTGGCTATCCCTTTCTTCATCTTGGGGACGTCGGCGCCGGCTTCTGGTATACGCTCTTCGAGCCCCATTGCAGGCCACCCGAAGCTCGGCTAGATCCGCAGACCACCAATATACAGCCTGTCTTGGGACTCGGCATCCTGCTCTTGGCATGGAAGCTCTACTTATTGCTTGTAAAGCCTTGGAAAAATGACCCACTGCATCGTCAACCCTTCCTTCGTCAAAACGTGGGAAACTCCAACGGCTGATTATGGCTGCTTCCTCAGCTAGTTCCCGATTGAGCTTGCTAAAGGCCCAACGCGGGAAGTGACTTTGTCCTCAGAGCGACGGTATCGGCTGCGATGGAGATGAAGATACTCTAAACCTAATATAACGGTGGTCTGAGAGTGTCTCAACCTCCTTTTCAACCTTCCACTTTACCACTTTACATGCGACAACGGGTGAGGCAAATGTTACATCTACTATTGATCCGCCATTTTGTTTGGCGAATTCTGAGCGGCCCAATGTCCAGCTCTTTAACGTCGATTTCGCTCTCATCTTCTAAAAGCGCCGAGCTATATGTAGCTCCCTGAGCTGCTGCCTCTGATCGTAGTTTAATTACAACGGCCGAGGAGCCAGGAAGCACAATTTTAGGAACAATTTTTACCCCATCCTTTTTGGAAGTCAACTGAGCAGATGTGCTTGCTTGCAAGCTGCTTTTGGCTTGGATCCCTTTTTAGGTGCTTTTCTTCTTACCACATCGGTCCATCTCATATCCTCCGTAGACTCCGTAGTTTCTCTCTCGATGGATCCTTGGATAGGATTTGATTCAGAGCTCACGTTCTTAGACGTGGACGGACCATAGCTCGTCCACTCTACCCCCTTCTTGGTCTTGGGAGCACTTCGCGCAGGAGCAGGCCGTGCTGCAGGGCGAACATAAGCCACGTCTTTTCTACCTTCATTACTCTGGACCTTGTCTTTTTCCGTTAGAGGTTCTGCTGACTGTGCTACTTTCAAGTTTATGGAATTTGAAGCTCTATCTGCTGCCAGTGGTGGACGAGTATTCACTCTCGGCGGTAGTCTAGACTCAATAGCCGCTAAGCGACCATCGATCATGTTACCCACCAACTTGGCCATGCTTTTCTCCAAAACACCCAGCTGCTCAACTGACATAGGAAATGAAGAATCGACATTTTGTGCTTTCTTTTTAGATTCTTCGAAATCCTTGCGATATGCACGAACCCCTTCCCTGAGGTTGTGCCCTCTGAAGCCGTCTATTATCAGCTTTGAGGCGTCTGGTTTCTTCAACCTCGGTACGAATGGCAAGGACCTCTATAATATCACGAACTGTTTTGGTAGCCTTCTGAATTTTTGACGAATACCCTCCTTTCAAGTTGGAACTTTTTCCAATAAGTGCAGTTATCGCTGAAAGTCGGGTGTCCGCCTCTGACTTCAACTGTTCTGCCCCCAGATCCTCTATTATTATAGGAGTCAAAGGGGGTGGCATCTCCACTTCCTTAGGTCCTTCCTTCCGGAAAATTCTTTTTTCCAGTGCTGTCACAAATTCCACTTCCTTGCCGTCCTCCATCGTTTGTTTCAGAGAGCTACGAGTGGGACGGGTGACGCGACAATTGCAACATCTGCTTGCCCTCGAGTCTTTCCCCTCTTAGCTGGCCAGGATTCTCTAACTCTGGTAGCTTCTCCAGTTTCAGTATCAGAACCGGAGCGCGATGTCGCAGCGGTGCTTGAGAAAAGCGATTTGCCTATTGCTAGTTCCGTCTCTGACACGGAGGTAATTGATATGCTATCAGGATCTTGCCTTTGGTTGCGCATCCCTTTCCTCTTTGCGCCAACTCTTGAAACTGGCCGCACCCAATCTACAATCGTCTCTGCTCTAGATTCAGTAATCTCATCCCATCTCTTTGATTATCGGTCGCCGTTATCGTGCTTGGGTCGTTTATACAGGAGCGAGTGGGTTGCTCGCTCCCAAAGCAGTTGGTGCCCCCCCGTAGTACGTGGGGCAGCCCTCCGCGGCGGCGGAGGGGTGGGATTCCCCCTTTCGGGGACCCACCCGGGGACTACATTCCGAGCTGGTTTTGTTCATTTTTTTTTTCAAATAGCCCATTAGGGTTGGAGCTAAACCCGTCACGACACGTCCGCTCAATGGCGGACGGATAATGGCGCCCTTGAGACTGGATTCCCTCCAACCATTCATCTCTGGCCGGACGCCTTAGCACAGATTGGGGGTCGGATTATTGGCCGTTGACCAGTTGAGCCTCCCTCTCTCGCAAGGGGAAAGAAGAAGGATCAACCAGCCACCGTTGTCCAGGGTGCACCACGGGGAGGTTACCCGACCAGTAGCACCCCACCACCACCAGCGGGATGCAAGTTTTCCAAGATGGCGGCCGAGGACAAGGGTGGCGACACCACAAAATTGAACGTAAGCTTCTATCAACCTCCTCCCCCTACAAATTCATAAATTTATAATTGCGTCCTCTGATAAACGCACGTTAAAAGTCTAAAAAATGTAACATTTCAATGGATTAAGGATTTGGTAGATTCTACTTTAATACGCGGACTAAAGTTAATCTATATTTATCAATAAGGCTGCAAGTGATTAGAATTTTATTACGCATTGACAGAATATACGGAATTATTGAAAAATGAAAGCGAAGCCTTCCAAGAGACGATGGTAAAAAAGAAAGAGCTGATCGCGAGACTGGAGAAGCAGTTAGAATCGTTAAGACTGGGGGAAGCCGGCAAGCTAAAGAGGACAATGTAATTTTCTTTGTACCCTTAATTTATTACATACTAGCTACGTTTTGATCCCGTGGGAATATCGAGATGAAAAATAGATATTGGCCGATTCTCGGACCTGTCCGATATGCACACAAAATTTCATGAGAATCGGTCTAGCTGTATCGGAGGAGTATGGTAACTAACATTGTGACACGAGAAATTTATATATGAAAATGAATATGTGTCTGGGCCGGTACGACTTGAAAAGTACCTCTCGCTTACACGACAGCGGCGTAAAGTGACATCTGTGCTGTACTGCTGTCGCGTTCGTTCGGAGTGTAAATAGGCGGTGGCCCATGGAGGTGGGACGAGAGAGGAGGGCAGCGCATCTATATAGCTTCTAAATAAAATATTCTGGTGCATTTGTGTTGCAATTTAGCGGCAAAACGGTGCCCCGTGAGGGCCCCCTATTGGAAAGGTCCGTAAGTTAGATTTTGTAAGAGGTGTCATGATACGACGTACCTCTCGCGCTCACGATGCCGGTGTCAACTGTTGTCGCGTTTGCGGTGTGTGAGTTTCCGTAGTAGTAGTTTATGGAGAGGGAAAGGGGAAGATCGCTACGTGAATATTTATGTGTGTTGGTAGTCTCAAATGTTCCGACTGAACCTTTGCCTCTATATATTATAAAAAAGCATGGAATTGTAACAAGAATTTTGTTTTCCAACACCATTGTGGAATAAGAAAAATAGATTAGCACAATAAAAATGGCACTTCTTGGTTTTCAGTCTGCTGTCTGAACGTGATATGGTGCTAGCGAGTCGAGCTCACGCTGTTAAGCAAGAGATGCTGCAAGAGGAGGAAATGGAGACGAGAGAAGCGTATCAGAAAGTGCTAATTAATAACCTTACAGAAGAAAAGAACTTAAGGATGCGCAGGTATGTCATATGTCGAACTTTTTTATTGTAACGCAGGTGAATTTTTTTACGTACTGTTATACCCTTGACTTGTATGGGATATTGCCAACCCTTAATAATGCTTAGTTGCAATATGGGTTCCTCACTGAGCTTCAGTCTGGTGGGAGTTCAGTCCAGTCTCAACTCTTCAATAGCACGGTTCTGTCCGTGGGTCCCTTTCTAACAGTTATTTTATAAATTGTTTTGATTAAAAGTTGTAACTAAAATAAATCTTTTTTAAGAATCCAAATCCGAAAGGGCCCCTATCAGTATGCTACCCAGGAGCCCGCGTGGCTCAACCGGGTACAGTGTCGAGCTCGGCAATAGGGAGCTGCCCCTGCCGACTAAACCCCTGCGGGTGCTTTCAGCCGCTATGATTGGAGAGCCCTGGATCCCACCAGCGACAGGCTGGCCTCGGTGAAAAGGCTAGTTTTCGTCTCTTGGGGTACTATCAGAAGGCCTGTGAACAGTCTCTTCTCCTAAGTTGAAACCATGCTTTAGGGTCAAGTTCCCTTCTTGACCCCTGGTCTCAATGCTCCAGTGGAGCACGCCACGCCGGTCATCCTAATCCACGTCGCCATCTGCTGATTCAGAGGAACGGGTGGATACCAGCTGAGCTACTCTGGTCTCCCCCCCCCAAGCCTGTCTGGTATGGTTAGCCCTGTCCGGCATAGTCTTGTGGATCATAGAGGCACGCAAGCCCCCCCTCACTATGACAAGGTGGGAGCATCTTCGGGGGGGATGTCATTTGATCCAGCTGCTATATATAAAACTTGTAGTAAAAAAACAACCTAAGGTTACGCAGGTATGTAAGTTGTAATTTGTACCTACCACATACAAACCTTGCAAAAGAAGAGAACCTAAGAGTGAGCAGATAATATGCAAGTTGTCGCTCCTGCTTTAAATAAACCTTATAGAAGAAAAGAAGCTAAGGTTGAGCAGGTATTTAATTTGTCACACCTGCTACATGAGAGGGCTCTGCATAGCAATCGTAAAGATCGGCTCTGTGTATATTATGTAATTAAAAATAAATAAACAATGTATAACAGTGAAATATGCAATTAAAATTAGACATTAAGTAAAAAAGCAGTTTGAAATAAGTGTGTGGTAAAAGAACTCGTAAAAATTTACCTTAAAGTGAAAAACGATGAACTGAGTTCAAATTATGAAAAACGTTACTAACTGTGACCATAAAATTAGACTATAAACACTATTGGATTGTGAATGTCAAATTTAAATTGTATTTTGTTTATTTTCACTGTCAATCCTGTCAATAAGAAAAATATATCTTCACAAGACACTACATAAAATAGTATTTTTCTGCTCTGCAAATCCCAATATTAATAGGTCATGGCCTAGACTACCACAAAATTATCGAGCATAATACATAAACTGTCAGGATTAGAAAATTATTCGACATGGAAGTTTTCTACAAAAATGTTGTTGCTACGAGAAAGATTATTCGCTAATACTTCGAAACCTGCGGAGAAAAGTGATGCCAAGCAAGTAGAAAAGGACGAGGAAGCACTTGCAACTATGCCTACACGTCGAGCCTCATATATATCCGTACGTAAGAGATGCAACTTGTGCGAAGGAAGCATGAAATAACCTCGCTAAGGTATTCGAGAACAAAAGTATTAATCGCAGGATAGCTCTTCTGGATGCTTTGCTAGATGAACGTCTTGAGAGACACGCGAGTATGCACGAATACATAGCAGCTATCATGAATCATGCACAACAGCTGCAGGATATTGACAAGGGCTTAGATGATGACTTGATTGCCATAGTTCTACTTAGAGGCCTACCGGAGGCATACAATTCTATGAGAATGGCACTTCAACATTTAGGTGTGAAGCTTACTTCAGAATATGTCCGTGCTCAACTTTTGCAGGAAGTATCCCGTCATACTAGAGAACCAAATGACCCTGACACTGCTTTAGCAGCAAAGAACCAGTCGAAAGGAAAAATTCGCTGCCTTAAATGTGGAAAGAAAGGACACAAGAAGCCTAACTGTCCTTTACTCAAAGGCGACTCTTCAAAGACAAAGAGTACATGTTTCAACACATTACTAGAAGTTGAACCGTTTGATCCTAATGAGTGGTATATCGACAGCGGCGCGTCCAATCACATGTGCTTCAATAAGGCGTGGTTTAAGGACATTAATGTTTTTAATGATAATAATTCTAGTATAACTTGTGCGAATAATGATAAATTAGCTGTATCTGGAATGGGAGATGTGTTGGTTAGCTTGAATGGTAATGAAACTTCGTTTAAACAAGTGAAGTATGTACCAGGTTTGAGTGCCAATTTACTCTTAGTTTCTAAGATGGTTGAGAGAGGTTTATGTGTTGTATTTAATGCTGGTGGATGTAGTGTGTATAACGAACAAGGTTGTCAGATTTCAGGCACTCCCGTAGCTACTGCAAGTAAGGCTTCAGGTATTTACAAGTTGGACATGTGTGAGCCAGTTGTAGAAGGAGCGTTGGCTACAGTTCGGGTTGAAAGTTCGACACGAATGTTATGGCATCGTCGCCTAGGATATGTCAATTTACAGGACATGAGGCGGATACCAGGTTTACAGTTCCTTGAGGTAGACGAATTGGATCCTTGTGTTGCGTGCATTGAAGGTAAATTGCATCGTTTACCTTTTGATAGGCAACATATTGAGTTTAGAGCTAAGGAGAAGTTGGAGCTCGTACATGTAGATCTCTGTGGACCTATGGAGACCTGTTCATATGGAGGACACGTTTACATGCTGATCATAGTTGATGATTTCACTAGAAAGATATTTGTTTATTTTCTGAAGTCTAAGACAGAAGTTCTTGAAAATTTTAGTAATTTTGTTACTATGACAGAGACATACTCAGGTATGAAAGTTAAATGTGTTAGGTCTGACAATGGTACAGAATTTACAAATAAGGAATTTAACACTTTCTTGTCTAACAAAGGTATTCAGCACCAACTGACAGTTCCATCTACACCGGGACAAAATTCTGTTGCTGAAAGATCTATTAGGAGGATCACTGAGATGGCATGTTCCATGTTAGCAGATGCTGGTTTAAATAAAAAACATTGGGCTGAAGCCTGCAATACTGCGGCATACGTGAAGAATAGGCTACCTCACAGTGCTAATGATCATAAGATACCTGAAGAAATATGGTCAGGAAGACAAGTGGACGTAAGTAAGAGACAAGACAACAAGTCAGACTCGGTAAGAAGTAATTTTTGTCAGAAGTCTACTGCTCGAGTTGGTAGTCCGGTATATTGGGAAACAACACGTAGACTGAATGATCTGGAGGAGGTTGAGGACATTGAGAAGGAGACTGATGTTCAAGTTCTGGAGAACTTTGAGTTACAAATTCCGGAAGTAAGTATCCAGGCACAGGAGGGTGGAGACACTGATAGTTTTCATAGTGCTGGTGCAACAGAAGTTGTAGATGAAGTGGAAGTAAATAAAGAAACGGCGGAAGCGGAAGCGGAAACGAGTGGATCCAATGTCTGTTTCGAGGATGACACTCGAGAGAAGTATTTACTTCGTAGTAATGGAACTTTGAATTCTGATTTTGCCTACTTAGTTCCTGATGAGAAAGAACCACAAACTATTAAAGAAGCTCGTAGTCGTGGAGATAAACATCGATGGGAGGAGGCAATTAAGAAAGAGTTGGAGTCGATGAGAGAAAATGGAGTATGGGAGCTAGTCGAAAAGCCACCTAATGCAAAAACAGTGGGCAATAAGTGGATCTTCAAATATAAGCAAGATGTTGACGGGACCACACTGTATAAAGCTCGTTTAATAGCAAAAAGAATTTACCCAGTCACATGGGATTGACTACTTCGAGACTTTTTCACCATGGTACGAAGGTCAAGCATCAGAGTTTTGCTTAGCCTAGCAACCACACTGGATTTGTCCATAGACCATTTTGACGTCAATATAGCATTTTTAAACGGAAACTTACACGAAGAAGTTTATATGCGTCAACCAGATGGGTGCATTAAAGATGGAGATAAAAAGAAGATTTGTCGTTTGCGAAAAGTGATATACGGTCTCAAACAAGCTTCGCGTAGTTGGAATGAAAAAATCAATGAGGTTTTATTGTCGTTGAAATTCAAACGCAATGACATTGACAATTGTATTTATTCAATCGGAGATAAAAATGATTTGGATAATTATTTAGTTATAGCTTTATATGTTGATGATTTTTTTGTATTTTACAAAAATGTCGCGAAAAAAAATATTTTGTTACAAGATCTTCAAAAACATTTCAAAATAAAGGATCTGGAAAAAGCAAAACAATGTCTTGGAATGCATTTAAATAGTTCAAAGAGGGGGAATAGTGTTGTGATTTCTATAGATCAAACGCAATACATTGATAAGTTATTATCTACTTATGGAATGAGTGATTGCAAAACGGTATCGACAACTATGGAGGCAAATGCTCATAAATTGCTCTCTTCAGAGGATAACCAAAAATGGGATGTACCATATCAAGCATTGATAGGAGGATTAAATTATTTAGCGACTAATACTCGTCCTGATATAGCAATAGCAGTGAGTATATTAGGACAATACAATTCTAACTATCGGTCGGTTCACTGGCAAGCAGCGAAGCGAGTTTTACGCTATTTAAAAGGAACCAAGAATCTCGCTCTAGAGTACACGAAAGGGTCAAGTGGTTTTATGATTACAGGCTTTTCAGATTCAGACTGGGTAGGAGACGTGAAGGACAGACGTTCTTGCTCAGGGTACGTTATGAAACTTTCCGGAGCCGTGAATTGGGAATGCCGAAAACAAAGGTGCGTTGCACTTTCCAGCACAGAGGCGGAGTACATTAGTATGGCCGAAGCAGCCAAGGAGGCAATCTATTTACGTCGCTTGGTGAGCTCTTTAGTTAATTTGGAAATTCCAAAAATTACTCTGTATGTTGACAATCAAAGTGCAATAAAAATCGCAATTAATCCCGTGTTTCATAGAAGAACGAAACATATTGATCTTAAAATACATTTTGTTAAGAGTTGCATATCTGACAACTTGATAGAGATCAAGTATTTACGAACAGATCGAATGTTAGCAGATGCACTGACTAAACCACTAGGGTGGTAGTCAAGTTAAATTGGTATATCAAGGAGATAGGCCTGAATGCATGTTAGTATTGTTTGGATTTGTATATTTGTGATTGTATGGTGTATCCTTAGTAGACTTGTGCTGTATGAGGAATTCAATTTGAGGGGATTTCCAGTTGGGCGCACGCATTACTGCTTGACTCACGCATCTATCTGTCTTACCTGCACGCTAAAAAAAGTTCTTTGAAATAGTGATGTGCCCGATACGTTTTATCGACAAAGGATAATCAAGAAAAAAAAAATGGAACGATTCCTATCACGTTCCAATTCATTAGGGAAGCGCCCTCTTGAGGAACCAATAGATAAGAGTGAATTGAAGGTGCCAAAAATAACCTCGCGCCGATCTGAAAAACCACCCATTGAATCTTTGAAGACTACAAATAGATTCGATAAATTATCACCTGATCAACAATGTACTGGATCTACTACTGTCGCCGCTCGTCTCAGAGATGCTACATCCACACCCAAGAAGTCTTTCCGCATTCCACCAATTTTGTTGGAAATGAAATCAAGCTGGACCCATGAATATATAAAGAATATCATTCTTAAATATTCTAAGCTATTCTTTCTTCAATACAAAGCAAACAACAAGCTTGTTATCATATGTCACTCTGCTGAGAGCCACCAAGCGATCAAACAGGGACTTACTGCTGAAAATCTGGCCTATTATACATACACAAGAAAAGATGAGAATTTCTACAAAGCAGTAATCTTTGGACTACCTGAGTATGCAGAAGACAGTTTACAGACTGACCTAACTTCACTTGGATTTTTTAACACAACAATCCGCAAAATGAAACTTCCGACAGGAAAAAAATCCTTTTATTCGCCATTCCTTGTGCAAGTTGAAACGATAAATGATTTTGAGAAACTACTAAAGGTAAAATATCTAAACAACTGCGTAATCCAAGTTCGCAAGTATAAATCCAAGAATCTGTTTGGCACTCAGTGTTACAGA
>LUGF01013949.1:177541-187602 GCA_001625245.1 Calycopis cecrops
AATGTAGATTTCGAATGGTGAAAGAATTTTTAAAATCGGTCCAGTAGTTTTTGAGCCTATTCAATACAACCAAACAAACAAACAAAGTTTTCCTCTTTATAATATTAGTATAGATAACAAAATTGTTAACTTAATAAATTTAAACATAAACATATACCTTCAACAATACTATTACGATAGTTACACTAAAACGTCGTCATTTATCTTTAATACTCGTAATGTCTTAAATAATAATAATATGTGATGTTTTGAATAGTAGTATTTTCAACCTGTTTAATGTATATAAAGGTGTCCTCAGCCTGCGAAACTGTATACTTTAATTAGAATACAATTAGAATAAGATCTTTTGTATTACAAAATTAATTATTTATGTAAATAAAGACATTTTAAAATCAAAAATCAAATCAATTTGAGGGGAGGTATTAGATTGTGAATGTCAAGTTTAAATTGTATTTTGTTTATTTCCACTGTCAATCCTGTCAATAAGAAAAATATATCTTCACAAGACACTACATAAACTAGTATTTTTCTGCTCTGCAAATCCCAATATTAATAAACACTACAAAAAATTAATGAAAACATACAAAGTGCAATTAAATAACTGTGTAATAAAGTAATATCACCGTGAAAATTAAGAACTCATTTAGCGAAAAAACGCCATCTGTTACAACTACTAAGATCTTCTTAGTTTACATAAATATTAATCCTGGAAAGGAGTACCACATCACGTCTGCCAGTCCCTCACTAGAGGGCAGGAACGAAATATTAAAACATATATCAAATAATAGAGATGCTAAAAGCTTTACAATCAAAATTCAATGAGCAATCTAAAGAGTTAAAAAAAGTGAAGGAAAGTATAAATATTGTATAAAGAAAAATATAGACGAAAAATTTACAATATTAAAATCTAGACAGCAGCATTTAGAAAAAAATACAGCAGAAGAAGCACAAAAATTCAAAAGCTTGAGATATTAATAAGACAGAAAAAAACGTTTTTTTTTGGAGTTGAAGAAAATGAAAATAGCTATTTTACCTTACAAATTACAATTTTAGATTTGATAAATAATAATATGAATGTAAAATGTCAAAAAAAAAGATTTTGAGTGTGTCTCATGAATGGGGAAAAATCTGAAAAGACCAGAAGTGTAATTGTTACTTTCACTACTATGAGCAAAAAAAATTAACTACTTAGAAACAAGGAAATATTGTCGAAAACTAGCCACATTTACAAAAAATATGTCTTTTCTCTTGATGTTCTTGAAGAGAGAAAGAAGTTAAGTACTCAGCTTCAAAGAGAAAGGGAACAAGGAAAAAAAGACACTACATAAAGTACAATAAAATAATCGTTATACCAGAACAAGCAAACTCTCAATATGAAAAATAACGTCAGAAAAGAAATTTGTCGCAGTCCCCAGAAAGAGCACCATCTCCTGAGACAAAACTGAAAAGTTTTTCAAAAAATCCAAGCTAGAAAAATAAAATGGTAGGTATTTAGTTAAAAATAAATCTATGTGCACAGAAAGTAGCACCACATTGTATATGTCTAATGACATAAAGAAGCGACCTTCGCAGGGGTCACAGACCACAACCCAAACCAAATGAATGGTTGCTTGAATTTCAACAATCACTATCAAATATCAAATACGATATCATTGGATTATCGGAAATTAGACGTACAGGCTATAATATAGGAGAATGCCAAGATCACGTATTCTGCTACTATGGTGAGACTAAAGTTCAATATGGGGTAGATTTTCATGTAAAGAAGCACCTAAAATATTATATAGAGAGATTCACTGCAGTCAACGAAAGAATTGCCATACTACATTTGAAATTCGATCGATCAAACTTATCTATTATTCAGGTTTATGCACCAACCAACTCAACTGAACTGGAAGTATAATAATTCTACGATCACATACAGATTGCCATTAAAAATTGCAGTAAAAGTTTTTTGTTATGGGTGACATTAACGCCCGTATTGGTCAAAAAATGAAGAATGAAGACAGAATTATGGGGAATTCATGTTTTGGTAAAAGAGACAAGAGAGGTTACACTCTTCTTCAGTTCTGCTGGGAAAATAATCTATTCGTTATAAATATTATTTAGGTTTATTCAAAAATTCAAAAAGCAAGGAACTTTGGACGTGGATATCCCCGAATAAAATAAAAGCCAGATAGATTATATACTGTATAATTTTAAAAACAAATTTACAAACATTGAAGTAATAAATAATCTGTCATTTTCGAGTGACCACAGATTTGTGAGAAGTACTTTATTATTAACGAACAATAAAAAGTCGAGAATCAGATTCACAAGTAACGGATACACATTAAAAACTATAGACGAGCAAGAGAAATACATCGAAACTTTGAAGCTACATATATCAGGTTTAGAACTGGAAAACAGTGATAACACAGATACCTATTATACAAAAATAAAACAAGCAATCGTCAAAAGTTTCAAGCTTAGTCATTTAAATACAAATAAAAAGAAACATTACATTATTTCAGAAAGTACAAAACGTCTCATAAACGGAAGAAGCGAGTTAACAAATAAAAGACAACTAACATTAGAAGAAAAAAATGAAAAAGTATATTTATTTAAAAATATTTAAAAATTATCAAAAAAGAGTATAATGACTATAGACTCGCAGCAATAGAAAAATATCTTAGTAAATTGGGAAGTGTAAAAAAGGGCTTGAAAGAATTAACAACAACAAAAAATGGATTCCTTCCTTGAGAGAAAATCCACCTGTGGCAAAGATATATCCAGTAGATCAGGAATCATAAAAGCTGAAAGTGCATATTATAAAATCGCCACGCTTGTAAAATGTCGTCGAATATGGAGGCTCTACCATTGCAAGAAAACTATGCTACCATACAAAGATTCTCTGTTCAAGAAAAATATAATATGATACAACTATTAAAGAAAGATGAGTAGTGACCCAGATAGCATACCAAATGAAGCAATTTTAACCTCTAAAGTCTAGTACAACCTCTAACCACTCTATTCAATAATATACCCGACCACAAAAAATTTCCCACCGAATGGGCAAAATCAAATATAGTCCTGCTCTACAAATAGGGAAATCCTACTGATATAAACAACTACCGACCAATATGTTTACAGTCTAATTCTGTTTGAAAGGCTTTGAAAGGCACTTTGTAAAATACACAGAAGAGCTGGTACTCCTACTACTTACTTCCAGTAGAACAAGCGGGATTTAGAAGTACGTTTTCAACTATAAATACAATTAATCTGTAATAAAATACAATCTGGTCTAGATTGTATTTTTTTTGATCGGGCTTTGGCCCACCACACTTTCCCACTTCTACTCCTCTGCTACTCCTGTGTCGCCAGGATCGACAGCGGCAACCACACTTGACCCTTTGATATGATCGCAGGGAGCCCGAGGGAAAAGCTAAATCTGTCTTGGGACTCGTAACGAATTTAATCAGAAGAAAGTAGGATGAGTAGGAAGTAATTCCAATTTCCCTCCCTAATCAAAGGAGGAGACAGTACAAGATTGCAGTGACTTAAATAAGCCAAGAAGTAGAGAGAGCCGCCAGTTGAAGCCCGGCTAATATGCACCACGCAAATATAAATAAATGAATTGATATGGAAATTTTGTTGTTATCAGGGCTATTATTATGATTGACTTATATTTATTTGCTGCCAGTAATATTTATGACAAAATTGTTTGAACACAAGAAAGTTAGAAAAAAAAAGGTCGCTATAATAGACTACACCAGTAACACTACGAATGTTATCTAGCATTACATTTCTCTCAGCTTGGAAGATAGGTTTGGTGCATCCAATACCCAAAAAAGGGAACCGCTCAGATCCGTCCAACTACCGACCTGTAGCTATAACCCCCCTTCTGTCAAAGATCATGGAATCGATCAACAACTGCCAGCTCCTGCGTTACAAGTAACGCACCCGACTGCTCGTTTGCCCCCTGTACTATAAAAAAAAAAGCTTGCCAAAGACTACACTCCCATAGGATGTGATGTGCGGTTTGTTCATGTTCGTCGCCTTCAATTGAGCAATCACAGAGGGGTGACGGTACCAGTTTAAAACTAAAAAGTCTGCTTTTAATATTGCCGTGACTAGTTAGAAACTGAGAAACGTAATGATCAACTTCGAGCCAGGGTTTAGAAAATCGTTCTTGCACGCATGGAAAAAAGTTATACAGGTGACGTCCTTTAGTTGTAATAGACCAACGATCTTGCCATTCATTAATTAAGTTTTGGGTGGTTACATCTATTGGATTAAATAGTTTTGTTATCTTCTGTCTGTCTTGGGGTCCTAAAAAGTTAGGTGAGAGAGGTTTTCGGCTCAAGGAATCGATTTATCAGGTCCCAGGTTCGAGAAAAGCTCGGTTCTCAAGATATAGACATTTTAAAAACCGCGTTTTAAGAAACTAATATATAATATCAGCGCCATCTATAACGCCATGACCGATGAGGGCCACACTGGGTAAAAAAGTAAAAAACTCTTTCTACTCGATACTAGATGGAGCTTTCTGATAAAAACCGAGCGAAGCTCGGTCAACCAGCTAATATCAGTAAAACGCAAAGAAGGGGCGTTGATTGTAACCAGCCCTTCAAAAGTATTTGAAAGGTTTTGTAAGGTGCGAAATCTAATTTATTTCTTTTTCCCCAGGATGCTATTAAACTAAGACATTTGTTTGATTTAACCTCTATTTCTGATCGCGAATTTGCCTGAACTATTAGAAGCGCATCATCTGCGTATCCTACCAATATACATAACGCCGGGAGTGGTAGGGAAAATAAGTCGTCGAATCCTATATTTCATATATAAGGTGATAGTACTAAGCCCTGTGGGCAGCCTCGGGTCAAACATTTCGTATAGGAAAGATGGCCGAGCTGCAGTTTAGCTGTACCGTTTACAAAGTAGAGTAGAGTAAATTAAGGAATAGATATTTGAGTAGCATCCCCTGTTTTTTAATTTAAGAAGTAGCATTGGCCACCAGGCGTTATCGAATGCTCCTGATATATCAAGAGATATTCCAACGACGTAATTAGTGTCTGATTGAACTACTGTTTTCCGTACCACGATGGCGGCATCTACTGTAGATCGCCCAGCAGTAAAACTGTATTGTTGAATGTGATTGAATTTTGAGCCATTCTTTATTATTATTTAATACCTGCTACATACAAACCTTTCAGAAGAAAAGAACCTAAGGTTGAGCAGGTAAGTAATTTGTCGCACCTGCTACAAACAAACCTTGCAGAAAAAAATAACCTAAGGTTGCACAGGTATATAATTTGTCGCACCTGCTAAATATAAACCTTGCAGAAGAAAAGAACCTAAGGTTAATCAGGTATGTAATTTGTCGCACCTGCTACGTATACAAACCTTGCACACAAAAAAAACCTAAACCTACCCAGGAGCCCGGGTGGCTCAATCGGGCACAGTGTCGGGCTCGGTTATTGGGTTGCCCATACCGACTAAATCTATACGGGATACATTCAGCCGATATAATTGGTGGGTCCCGGATCTACAAATAACAGGACCGGCGTGCTGTCCAGGACATCCCTCGTGAGCGCGGTGTGCGCGGGTGCCTTATCGTGGTGAAGCAGTACACAGAGTCGTGTGTTTGGTTGCTTGTTGCTCACAACTAAAAACTTTTTGTAAGAATTTGGTAGTATACCATTCATCGTCAAAGCTCCTTTGATTTTGTAAAGGAATTGACACCAAGAAGCTAGTCATATAGAAGTAGCTAGCGACTAAAATCTTCCCTGTTCTTCTAAATTTCTTCACCAGGTAGGGGTCGACTGGATGTCTCCTCCTCTGTGACCTCCTGATAGTGGACAAATTCCTCACTCAATATCAAAAAATAATTTCACCCATCCCTACAAAATCCATAACTCTTGATCGACTCATCACCAAACCACCAAATAATGCTAAATGTAACAAAAAAAAGAAAAAGAAATCGAAAAAAAAACCATATTTAGAATAACATAGGATTTAAGATGTTATTAAATTAACACTGCTATATAGCCAAATAGTATGATAGACTACAATAGTACTCAGGAGTATAGTTATAAGTGTTATAAAATTAATTTTACAAAAAAACCGAAAAATTTAACAAAAGCACAGACAAAAATCTTTAGATGTAAAAAAAAACAAAATAAATCTCAGGTACAAGGTGGAGGTCCAGCTGCTCTCGTGGCTGCAGAAGTACGACTTGGAGATGGGAGAAAAGCAGCTGGAGCTCGATGAATTGGATGAGAAGTACGATGAGGAGGTAAAGAAGTACGGAGACCTGGAGGTGGGTATTGTTGTTGTGTAAAGCCTGTACCTATCCTGCTGTCCTAGGTGCGTTTTATAAAGAACAAAATGGCGGTCATAGCTGAGTACCAATTATGAGCGTTATAACGACATCTATCACCTTGCGATTGTCAAGCCTCAATAAAGATTGACATTTTGTTCTACAGGAAGGAAGTAAGTTTTTATTACAACTAATATTATAATATGCCAGGTATTAGGAGGTAATTTTAGTTAAGTATTTAATACCGCTGCGACTACTCTCGGGGCGAGGCCTGTTCTTGCAGCAGGACCACCTATGTATATTTATCGGAGTCTCTTCTGGATGTTGATATTGATAGAAAAACTCCCTTTATAACTCTGTGATTTTATTCTTCTGTTAATACATCATAATTATTATAACTACTTAAGCCCTGGTTAATACATCACATACTTGTCTTATACAAGCATTTCATCTTTTTAACTATATGGTTCGCGCTTGGAAGCACGTCCCAGAATGAAAAAATCTTACGTTGTCAAAACTAGACAGTCTCCGAATTCATTCTATTTTACTAAGTTTGAATAGATATATTTTTTTATTAAAAACATATCAATTTTAGAGTTTTCATCATTCATGCTCCCAAGGAGTTTATATTCCTCCGCCATACTACAGTACTCCCCCCTCTGATGAAATTTAAGATCGTATGAGCTGAAATTATATGAATTAACGATCATAACTGAGCCTACCTCAAGGAGGAAATTAATGACGACAAGGGTGCAAATCTTCCTTACGGTGAAATAACTTGACCTTGGTATTCAATATCAAGTTCTCATAAGTGTTACTTCCAAGATTTAAAGTGGAAATTTTTATTCTTGACTAAGGTCAAATTACCCATAGCAAAACCTCCGTAAAAGCTATGGTGATTTGCTTACTCAAACAATTCAAATAAAAACATTTATTCTACCTCCCTTAGCAAGCAAACATTTATAATTAGTTATACAAAGAAAAATATCCTACCTACTCCTATAAAATGAATTCCCCAGATACTATACGTTAGCTTACTTCTCATTCAGGAATAATAGTAAAAAAAATGGAATTAAATTAATTATGATTGTTTTCAAATAAAAAGAATTCCAGTTTCGACTACCCGCTCTCGAAGACATTCGTTCTGATATTACTAAGTTTGAATAGATATATTTTTTTATTAAAAACATATCGATTTTAGTGTTTTCATCATTCATGCTCCCAAGGAGTTTATATTCCTCCGCCATACTACAGTATCTAGAAAAATTATAGATATAGATTCCTACCTAAAATCTGACCTGACAAATACTCGATATTTGAAAATTGGACTGAGGTATTAATTCTTAATAATTTATTAATTCAAAGTTTTCTAATTTTGCGAAAAGTTACAAAAGCGTTAGCGACAAGAACTTGTCGAACGCTATGTTTCATTTCTGTTTTTATATTACAAGAGAAATAAAGTGAAAGATTTGGGCGTAAATTTGGATAGCAAGCTTAGGTACTTTTGCAGCGCATATTGACTATATCGTATCCAAAGCACACCGCATGCTGGGTTTCATTTTACGAAATAGCATAGAATTTAAGTTTTGCAACACGTTAATTTTACTATTTCATTCTCTTGTACGTTCAATCTTAGAGTACGCCTCAACTGTGTGGAATCCACAATACATTACGTATGTCCACAATACATAGCAAAATTCCATTGAGTGTTTGCTTAATAGATTTGTAAAAAGAATAAAATACAAAATAGGTTTCTCCGAAATTACCTTGCCATCATAAAGATAGCCGTCGCCTCCAAAGAGACCAAGTTTTCTTGTATAAGATTGTTAACAATCTAGTTGATTCTACATTCAGTACAAAATTTTTAGGTTTTCTGTTTTATAGACAACGAAGTTATAGGGGATCGAAATTGACCTGAATTGCTTCGAGAAAAGGATGGTACGGCCGTGCCGCTTTTTTGCTCGACTTGAGGGAGGCACTGCCGTGCCCCCAGATATGCATCTAACTCTTTTGAAAGTGTTGAGTACTTTGAGTTCCTGGGTAAAAGGGATTCGGAACAGTTTTACTAATAAAGACGTCAATCATTGTTATACCAAAAACTGTAACACGTAACGCCACTCAATTAAATAATAAGGCATCTCTCTTTTGTAGCGCGAGTTGGAAGAACAAAACAAGGAGTATTTGTCGGCTATGGAAGAGAGAGAGAAGGAGTACCACGAGGAGATGACTGAGAAGATGAATGAGTTCCTCATAGAGCACGCGGTGAGGGTCATCCAGCATGCGTGGCGGCAGGTGCTGTCCAAACGAGCTAAGAATAAAAGGGTAAGGACACGAACACACACACTACATCAACGATCAGCGATTTTGCGATTGCTTCGATGCTGAGTCACGACTTAGAACGACAGCACACACGCTACTTTCACCAGCGGTGATCAGCGATTTTGCGACTGCATCGATTCTGCATCACAATTTAGCGACCCTAAATTGTGATGCAGAATCGATGCAGTCGCAAAATGTCTGTCGCGGTATCGGAATCGCGCGATTCAAATTCCGACTGTTCCAATGCCCGATACATAACACTCGCAGTCGCTTTGCGACTAAATCGCCCCGTTCGGCGTTTATAAGTGCGAGCAGCATTTGCGCGGAGCATTCAGCTTGTAAAGTGCAGTGGTTCATTTTTAGGGTTCCATATTTCAAAGAGAAAAAAAACGGAACCTATAAGGGTTCACTTTGTTGTCCGTCTGTTTGTACATCGGTTAAGACTTTTTTCGGAAACTTCTAAATGGATCAAGATGAATATACTACTCCTTTGTAAGAAACCATTGGTGTGAGTCCGACTGGCATTTGACCGATTCTTAAGAAGTTATTGCCACACTACGGAAATTGGCTCAAAGCGGGGGTGCTTCTGGCTTACGTAATACGAGTACTTAGTGGCGACCTATCTAGCTTCGTGAGATTTGTGAGACGCCTGTGTATACCTGAGTTACAAAAATGTGTGTGCTTTAGACCTCACGACTGAAGTAAAACTTCATACATGAAACATAACTCGCTATGAGAGGGAGAGAGAAAGAAAATGTGAACGCGTACTTCTCTTTCTTGCTCCTACAGTAATATAAGAAACGTAAGTCTCTTTTTCTGTCATTCATGGAGGTCGACCTCGAGGTCGACTCCGAGCCGGCTAAAAAGCCAAAACGTCCTCCCCTCGATTAAGTGCACAGGTGTACTAAAACAGCTTAAGGCTAACCAAATAGCGATTTCACATGCTAAAACCATCAAAGATGGCACCCTCATTCAACCTGAGTCGATAAACGACCACAGACGCCTCTCGGCCTACCTCACAGAGGTCTCTCATGATTATCACACATACGCGCTCGAGGAGGAGCGCGTATTACGTGTAGTAATATGTAACATCCCCATAGAATATACCTCGGAGGAGATCTTAGAAGATCTCCATTCGAAAGGTATCCCAGTCGAGTCTGTCTCTCGAATGACTAACAGTGCACTAAAGAAAACAAACAATAAAGTGCACTGTGTCCTCCCTCTCACTCCTGAAGGTCGTAAGATCTATCAGATCAGAGATGTCCTAAGACTTCGCGATATTAAAGTGGAAGCCCCACATCGCAAAGCCTACCCCGGGCAGTGTCATAACTGTCAGAGATAGGGCCACTCCTCCCGTAGCTGTTATGCACAACCCCGGTGTTGTAAATGCCTCGGCTACCACCACACCAGGGATTGTCCCCGGACCCTCCCGTCCGACACC
>LUGF01013949.1:187610-197817 GCA_001625245.1 Calycopis cecrops
ACTTATGTGAACAAGAGGGCCACCCGCCAAATATAAGGGATGCCCAAAGGCCCCCAAGAGATGTCCCCACAAAAAGAGGGGCAAGGCAAAGGCCAAGCCCCTCCCTAAGGAAAAATTTGTGGACGCCCCGATTCCTAAGGAGAATCGGTGGTTCAAGCCATCAGCGGCAAAGCCCACAAGCAGTCCCTCAGGTCCCTCCCCTGCTGTTGAGGCCCCTCCGAAACCCCCCACAGGAGCCAAAACCCCCACAGGGTCTAGACCCCCCAAAGCGTCTAAGCCCCCGAAAGGGGCTAAGAAGGGCCTTAGCCAGCAGGCGATGCCCCCCAATCCGCCCACTGGTGCCAGCGAGGAAGACATTGCCTATCTCAGGCAAGTCTACCTGCTGTACAGCAGCAAGTCCGTTCTTACCCTCATTCAGAAGCTGAAGTTAGCTTCAGCTTCTGAAAAGACCGAAATCATAACTCATCATGAGGATACGATCCTACATTATACCGGCTTATCTAATGGCTACAACGGCTAGAGTTAAACCCAGATTCGTTCGTATTGTCACGTTTAATACGGACGGACTGACGGCTTACAAAAAAGCCGAACTCTGTGACTTTTTAGAAAAGCACAATGTAGATATTCTTCTATTGCATGAGACTTCCTCAAACCCTATAATAGGTCCCCTAAAAATAGGAATTATAACCTAATTCGAAATGATAGGATAACAGGGCGTAAAGGCGGCACTGCTATCTATTACAAGAAGTCACTTCAATGTGTCCCTCTCGATCCCCCCACCCCTCTACAGCACTTAGAAGTCTCAGCTTGTAAGCTCTGTATGACAGGTCATCCCACTATCACTATTATTTCGGCCTACCAGCCGTCTTCCAAACCGCTGCTTCACAGCGACCTACAAACCCTGTTTGACCCCAATGACCCCGTCATTGTCGCAGGTGACCTCAATTGCCGCCATCCTGACTGGGGCGATTTTATGCGAAATCGCAACGGTAATACCCTAGCTAGTTTCTTAGAGTCGGAGGGTGTAGCCCTTAATACTCCCACCAACCCGACCCGCCATGCACCTGTGTCGCACAGCGGGCCGGTACAACGTCCTAGCATGTTAGATTTAGCACTTTATAAAAACGTCTTTCTCGCCCTAGGGCAGACAAAGACGCTAAACGAATTAGACTCAGATCATAGACCAGTCTTATTAGATTTTGGCCCACATGATAATACCATTATCCCTAAAAAGATAATTGATTATAATTTACTGAGAAATAATCTCCCTAATCTACAGTCGAGTCACCTCGATAGCCTTCCCGATAGGATAGAGCCGAGCGATGCCTATAGGGTAATCGCTCAGCTCACCAATCACTTAGATTTCTCTATAGAGATGTCCACAAAAGAGATACTAGTGGCCTTATACAACCACTGGGATCTCCCGCCCGACATCAAAGAACTTATCCGCACGAAAAACCGTGCGAGACGTAGATTTTGTAAACATCCCTCGGATGACCACCGAGCTATCCTCCGTCACCTCCAATCGGAGGTGAAATCCCAAGTAGACGCTTACCGTCAAGAGAAGTGGGCTCACCTACTTAGTCACATTTCGCCCTCTCACACTGCCTACTGGCCGCTAGCGAGAGCTCTGAAAGCAGAGTCATGGCAAACTTTTCCCACCCTCTAACGTCCTAACAGTCTCCCTGCATTAGAAGACTATGAAAAAGCCGAGCTATTAGCCGAGACCTTGGAGCAGCAGTGCTCTCCAAGTACCACTCAATTAGTTCCCTCCCACGTGGAGGAGATCAATAGGCAATTAGAGCACCGCCTTGCTCTACCAATACAAGGCGATCCTCTACGTCCGACAAACCTTGAGGAGGTCCAAGACCTCATCAAGGCCCTTGTCCCCCGAAAGGCCCCGGGGCCTGACGGTATGACTAATAAGGTTTTAAAGAGCCTACCACCTGCTCTCCTAAGCCTCTTAGTGTGCATCTTCAATGCTCTCCTCGAAGACTGCGCCTTCCCCGACCCATGGAAGGTAACCACTGTGATCGGTATACATAAGCCGGGAAAGCCCCGCACCGATCCCACAAGCTACCGTCCTATTAGTCTTATTGGCTCGATAGGTAAAATCTATGAGAGAATTCTCCTTGCACGCATCAAAGATGTCGTGCGAGAGAAAAGTCTATTCATGGATGAGCAGTTCGCCTTCCGCGAAAAACATAGCTGTCCGCTTCAGGTTCACCGTCTCTGTGAATTCGTTCGGGACGGTATTAACCATAAACGTCCCATCCCGACATGCGCAGTCTTCTTTGACGTAGCCAAAGCTTTCGACAGAGTATGGCATGAAGGCCTGATATGTAAGCTATTTCGTCTAGGTCTGCCGGATAGGCTAGTCCTAACCATTAAGGCATTCCTGACCAATAGACATTTCCAATATAGGGTAGAGGGCACGCTGTCCACCAACCGCCTCTTGAGAGCCGGAGTCCCCCAGGGCTCTGTTCTCTCCCCCATTTACAATCTCTATACGAGTGATATCCCGCGCCATCCCAAGGTAGAGTTGGCGATGTTCGCGGATGATACTGCCCTTTATAGTCGTGCTCGCACGGTCCCTCTAGCGATCAAGTACCTCCAGCAGGAAATCACATCCCTAGTGTCGTGATTCGCCCGCTGGTGGATCGAGGTCAATTCTGAGAAGTCCCAGTCAATCCTGTTCTCAGGTCGTTCCCATGGAGTCCAAACGGGACACACTCGTATCATGCCACCCATATCTATATACAGGCAAACCATCCCCAGAGTACGCTCCGTCAAGTACCTGGGGGTTACTCTAGATAGTCGCTTTTCTTTTAAGCCGCACGTTAAACACGTACGCAAAAAAGCTCTTTATTTCTTACACAAGCTGTACCACCTTATTAATGCTAGAAGTAAAATGTCGCTTAGAAATAAGCGTACATTAAACTTTACCTGCATTAGACCAATTTTCTCCTTAGATAGGGATTTAGAGGGCACTTCAAAGTGCTCAGTAAATCCCATTTCGATAGGGCCTCCACTCACCCTAACCCCCTAGTCACAAATGCAGCGGTATACAACCCCGACTGCGTGACCAACGTCGGTCGACGTCCCAGACATGTTCTGGCTGACGAAGACGACGTTATCACTACAATTGTTACACGTAACAAAGAAACACGCAGACAAAGAAACACGACAGCCGCGTTGTAGGTACACTACACCCCGTCCGGGGGATCCGGACGCGAACGCAGTTCAGACCACAACTACACCCTGACAGATAACAGCACACACGTTCGGCTCCGAATAGCCAGAACGACGATGTTAGTTCAGTCTTAGTCAATAACGACAGGCCCTTTTACAGAGCTCAAATCAAACCGCCGCGCCGTACCGGTTAGGTTAACCACGACAACCGCGCGCGAGTCGTACCACCCGCCAGTGGTGGAGGGGGGGTCCGGGCCCCCCAGTCATGATAGCTCATAGAGCTCTTCTAGCTCAAGACCCGTGTCGGCCACTATTTAGCTGCCGCGCGTGAGCTGCTCCCCTTCGTAAGAGGACACCCGCTGTCCTCGGCCAAGATAATAATAGCATAACCTATATTTAATCTTAATAATCCGGTTTGCCTCCTCCCAGATTAGCTGGGAAAGAAGGGGGGTTTTCACCCCCATCGACCATAAATACAGAGGCTGGAGTACCCCATGGAACTCGCCTCTCATACAGATTTCTCTAATGCTTTTACTTTTTTTACCTGCAGCAAAAAGGGAAAGGCAGTGTGTAGTGCCAGACTGCATGCTTGCATGCAGTCGAATTGGGCCGGCACGACCGGGGGGTACCTCTCGCTTACACGAGACCAGCGTAAAGTGACAGCTGTGCTGTCGCGTTTCGTGCGGTGTGTAAGTAGCCGGTAGCCCATGGAGGTGGGAGGAGAAAGGAGGGCAGCGCATCTGTATAGCCTCTATGCGGATGTTTGTTGGCGTCGGTAGTCATGAAAATGTTCCCGACTGCTCGTTTGCCCTCCTATGCCATAAAAAAAAGGCAAAAAGAAGAAAAAGGCTGTATTTTTAGAAGGCTGCAGCTGCAAGGGCAGCTAGAAAACAGCAAAAAGAAGAAGAAGCGAGAAAGAAGAAAGAAGAAAGAAAGAAGAAAGAAGAAAAAAAATAAAAAAATAACTTTACTGGTTAACGTATTATTCTATTTTATTGTACATTTTTGGTGGGGGACATTTTTGGTTTTAAGCAATATTTACTAATAGTAAGTAAAGAGGTAGTAGGAGCTTAAGAGAATCCAGGGGGGGGCAGTAACCCTGACCTGCCCTCCCCTCCTCGGTACGCCCATAGAGTAATGTTTAGCTGCTTATAATAGTTGATAATTCTTTGTTATAATAAAGTAACAATTTTAGTAATACATTGGTTTTATTAAATTTTAATGCTCTCTTGAAGGAAATGAGAAATGTCCCCAAAAAGAATTTTATTTAGATACGACCCTTTATTCCTTTAAAAAATTCTTTATTAAGAGGTCACGGAGACACGGAATGGTCACGGAGATACATTAATATAATCTACTAAATGCTAAACAAGAAGCTGTAACATGCTTTTAGTAAGAGGTAGTGCCACACTGCATGCTTGCATGCAGTCGAATTGGGCCGGCACGACCGGGGAGGTACCTCTCGCTTACACGAGACCGGCGTAAAGTGACAGCTGTGCTGTTGCGTTTCGTGCGGTGTGTAAGTAGCCGGTGGCCCATGGAGGTGGAAGGAGAAAGGAGGGCAGCGCATCTGTATAGCCTCTATGTGGATGTTTGTGGGCGTCGGTAGTCATGAAAATGGCTCCGACTGCTCGTTTGCCCTCCTATACCATAAAAAAAAAAAAAAAAAATGCTATCTAACAATTTCAAATATTATTCAGGAACAGTGTCTACATAAATTCGCCTTACGCAATGTTAACGGTGAAAGCTTGGTTTTCCTAGGAAAGCGCAGGCTTCATAAATCGGCCGTAATATAGCGGTGATTATTTATCACTACACAATAGACTGGAAACCTTCCTAAAAAGTGGGGATTGACACCATAACGCTCTCTTATTCAGTTCATTAAACGTTCTATTGATTAGTATTAATTGTTATAATTAGTGATTAAATTACTAAGATTTAGCTAGTTGGGACTTGATTTGCTGTCATTTCATATTATGGTTACATAAATAGGCCTGTAGGCTTTGTAGTCCTCTTATAGCGGCTCACGCGAGAACTGTAACAATTTGCTGCGTTTATTGCATCCGGGACTGACCGCCGCTTTATGACGATACCGCTTTCCTATGAGTGTTTTTATTACCTGTCCACTTTGAACACTGCGTGGATGTGGGGTTTACTACGTGTCGTAGGTTATCCGGCACTAACCGCTATATGACGGCACCGTTTTTCTATGCAACCCTAACCCTTCTCGTTGTCGTCGAGGGTCTTGAGGTGCCTTAGCGCGTTGTTGGAGGAACTCTTGGTGGTGGGCACCAAGGAGATCGCTCGTCGTGCCTGCTCGCCGTTACGCAGTACCGGGTTCAGATCCAGGATAGCTTTTGCCAATTTAATATCGCAAAATTTAAAAAAAATATTCATACAAGATTTTGTCTATTGAAAGAAAGAAAGAATAATTTATTTCCAAAATTTCATACAGATTCGATTCGTCGACATTTGGTAAACAGTAATTATTCTGAAAGTACATTAATATATCTGAGAATATTGCCAAGTATGACTAAAAATAAAACAAGTTATTATTAATATCTTCTATTTATAAAATTCAATTAACAAACATTTCAGGAATTATTCACAATAATTACACACAAGTCCTTACGGTACTTAGTAATAAAGGGATTATTTTTATTATTATTATTATTAAAGAAAAGTAAGTAAATGTGGGCTAGGGCTTTTAATATGGGCTAGTGACAATTCTCGAAAACCAACAATCGAAAGACGACGTCATTTATCCTATTAATTCACTTTAACATCGCACTACCTCTGTTGTTGGTCAGGCGCGAGCTGTTGCTAATGTCGGCTATACTTGTGTTTTGTGTGTGTGTGTGTTTCTGAGGTACGTATTATTATTATTAGTATGGCCTCGGTTATAACTTTATCGTAGAAATTGAATACCAAAAGATAAGAAACCCAAGCAAAAGGTTTGATTCGGCCCGATTGATGATAAATTAACTAATTTCTTCTAGTTACCAAAGAAATTTCATGCCTTACAAGATAAACATATTTAATTTTTACTTTCGTACGAGAAATTACAAGTTAGTGTACCCATATTTGGGTACCTGTTCCATATTTAATAATTTTTTTTCTCTAATTATCCATTTAATATTGGCTGTGGGTGTTTAAATGTTTCTTCAAATTTGAAGTGTTCCCGGTCGTATCAGTAGCACTTTAAAACTAAAATTTGGCCACACACACACCTTGTTACCATTTACACATTACTATGACAACATATTTTCCAATGATGACAAGAGATGTAGGGTCTGCTAGTGAAAAATAAATATGAATTTTTTTATATTATCAGTGAGAGGGATTTCCGATGGTAGTTTTAGTTTTACAGATTTATCTACAAAAAAAACTTAAATATTTAACAACGCTTATCCCAAGATCATAATACAGAAATAATTTTGGAAGCAGTTCTCATGCATGGAAACTACAAGGATCATGAATGCAAAACAGTAATTAAAGTGAATATATAATTACATCTTTGCCACATGGAACTCAAAACTAGTAACAATTTGATTTCATTTTAGTCAGCTTAATGTATAAAAATAAATATATTGGGGAGTAACATATCAGACATTTGAACTTCTTTTTTTGTAGCCGCTGCCCATAGACATCCGCAAAACTCGAGGCGTTGCAGGAGGGTTGCCGGCCTTTTATATAAGAGTAAGCTATTATTTTTGATAAACTCCAGGTCGCATTGGTTCGGAAATTACGACTGTGGTAGCAGATTCCACAATGATGTTGTGCTTGGTAAGAACTTACCCAAAGGTGAGAAAAAACAGCACCCCATGTACGGTCGGACCTGGGCTTTATATGTATAGTTGTAGCGCATGCGCTGGCATTACGTTCTGCTTCGCACCTGAGAACGTCCAGCTTTTTGGAGGCCAATTTAGCCTTCGCTTCCAGGTGACCGCGGAACTGAACGTTACTCGATATGTCGACACCAAGTATTTCGAGGCTAACTGTGGTCATTACAGGAGTATTCTCAAAATGAGAAGATATGACGAATGGGGGTTTTTAGCGGCAAACGCGCCATTTTATTCTAATGAAAATTAAAATACGAAATAAAAATAAGTCCCTTCAGTTTTGGATTACCCTGTTTTTATAGCGACAACACCCGTACTATTTCTGTAAGCTAGTAAATTGTAAAATTAATATTCGTATTTTCTTAATAATACATAAGTGAATCTTCATTTTGTTATTAGGTTTTCCTGCATGGTTGTGACACAGTTCGATAGAACAAACCGGCATATTCCTTTTTTTATTTGCGAGCACATTACCGCGTATGTTCTAGGTGACACTGATTTAAGATACGAACTTATGATCTACCATGTATGGAAGTTTGCGCCGCTGTCGTGCGGTTATTATAGACGTGTATATAATCAAAGACTAATAAACAAGCTAATAAATCTAAGATAAGTGTTAGATGAATGATTAAATATGACTTAATTACACAGAGCAAAGTAATACGTACGGTAGACAGAGATAGTTTCCTCTGTCTACGTTATAAAGGCTTTTTGTTTTTTTAATTTAGACAGCTGTAATTTTTTTTTAAGTTCTTATTAGTTTTAGCGCATTTAATGTGGGTAGGTAATGAGTTCTATAGTAAAATATATTGTACAGTAAAAGAAGAATTATAATATTTTATGTTATGGGTTGGAATATATAAAAAGAGCTTTGATCTTGAGCGTAACACTTTAGAGTCGGATTTACGGAATATAAATTTTTGGTAATCAGGTGTTCTTGGAATAAACTAAATGGTGTATAAAAGTGTTAGCATCCGAACATTACGACGAGAACGGATAGTCAACCGATTGAGTAATTTGAGATTTGATTGAGTTTTGTGCGGTATTGAGAATTGTGTTCGTATTTGCCTACGCCAAAGATAAACCTGATAGCCATGTTTTGAAGGCGCTCCAGTTTATTAAGCTGTTCATCGGTTAAGTTCACAAAACATGTGTCAGCATAGGTAATCTGGACAAGAGCAACGATTCGGTTATTGTCACTTTGGTAGGAATTGGAAGTAAATGACATAGTCGTCTTATAGAGTGCCACGCTGCAAATACCTTTCTACTTATCTCCTTGGTGTGATGAGTTCAGTACAATTTTTGGTTTTCTTGAAAAAATCTTTTCGATGATGATCTGGGAAGGTACCTCTCGCTTGCATGAAACCCGTGTAGAGTTACAGCTGTGCTGTCGCGTTTCGTGCGGTGTGTAAGTAGCCGGTGGCCCATAGAGGGAAAAGGAGGATAGAGGGCAACATTTATTATAACCTCTACGCGAATGTCTTCAAAAGAAAATTGTTACGAAATTTTAACTTATTTTTGTAAATTACTTTTTTATTGGACACTAGACGACAAAAATAGAATTTTAAATAAAAAAAAATATAATATATGATAAAAAATAAATAGAAATAAAGTTGTAGACAATTTAATTTGCTATGTTTAATGTTTAATAAAATTTTCTATAAGATTGCTAGTTTAAGAGATACAGCGCAGATATCCTTTGCATCCTGTTTTCCAAGAAGGCGAACGGAGAACAAGAGTGGCGACCCCACAAACATGAACTTAAGAAAAATATAAAGACTCCCCTACACATTAAAAAAATAAAATTGCGTCCTCTGAGAAACGCAAGGTAAGGCCGAAAGATGTAACATTTCAATGGACTAATAACTCTTTGGTTCCTCTGGTTTGTCATTTTAGGTTTCACATTTGTCATTTTGTAAAGAACGGAAAGTTATTTGAACGCCGCCCACTGTTGACATAGTCTATCATTGTATTAAAATATAAAAAATGAATTGTTTATAATATCTTTAGTCACCGTTTATATACCATTTGTGGATAATTTTTTTCACATTTATAATCAGGCTATTTACGGAATTAGAAATGGACACGCATTCTGTCCGGTCATCTTACACAGACAGCTCGTTGGAAACAAGCAGCGGAAAATCTAGCGAAGATGGCAGGCAGCAGCCGGACTTTGAGGATTTCACCAAAGATAACGGTAATTGTCTTAGGGCCACCGCACACGGGCACCACACCGTCTCCTTTGAGCAGAGCTTGCGTACTGGCAGGAACACCTCCGTGCAACCTGGAGGCCGGAGTTCTGGTGTCGCTGTACAAGTGGCGCGATGAGCTCTGGCGCCGGTAAGAGTCCCCGACACGTACGGAGGTGAAAGGTTCCAACTATGACAGTCCGTGCTCCTAGATTGGGAGCAACTGCTGGCCAAACCATCGGCAGGCAGAGCGACTGTCGAGGCGATCCGTTCGGTCCTAAAGGACTGGGAGGAGAGAGAGTGGGGGTCGTTTATCTATCGGCTGACACTCTACTCTCGGGTGACGGTTGCTGCGAGCATTACCTGTGTCGTGTGGCCGGTAGGGAAGCAACCACAGAGTGCCAGTTGCAGCGATTCGATACTTCTGCGAGCAGGTTGTCACGCGGATGGAGGCGGCGGAGAGAGTGAAGGAAGTGTGACCCCCCGCTCCTTCACATCCGTCACCATATGTAAAGCTTCGTAGAGGATGACGCGTGCCTCCATTCCCGCGCGCCTTCTCGAGTAGTGAAGAGCAGGGGAACTCCTCTCCTGCCCTTCCCCTTGGAGAATCTTCTGCTGGTTTATGTGACGGGCGACCCACAGACGAGGGCAGTGGATGTGGCATCCGTTCCCGTTGCCCTCGTAAGTGGAAGGGGAGGAATACCTGGAGGTTTTAGTGGGTATACGCCGCAATATTAACTGCGGCAGTCGAAGCAAGGATACCCCTTGCGTAATTAGATTTCCTCTATTAAAAAAAAATTAAGGTAAAGGGCCACTGCACATATGCTACTTATAGCATCGCGATCGGCAATTTTGCTACTGCATCGATGCTGCATCACGATTTAGCAACTCTCTGCTTTGGTAAGAGGTAGTGCCACACTGCATGCTTGCATGCAGTCGAATTGGGCCGGCACGACCGGGGAGGTACCTCTCGCTTACACGAGA